>JAPWDM010000065.1:777500-881759 GCA_035578155.1 Brachynemurus nebulosus | reverse complement strand
ATCATTCGATTTTGACGATTCACTTTGTATTGAAAGTCTCCTCTTCTCCGCTCTGTACACGTGTGTCCCATTATTTACTGACCGATTCGTGGAATTTTCAAATTGACTTATTCCATTTTCATCATTTTTTTTATCATTCTCAGACGAATTATGTTTAGTTCTTAAATGACGCGAGAGATTAAACTTCCGCGAAAATTTCTTACCACAAAATTCACAACTATGCATAGCTTAACAGTATTACGATTGCAACGTGTTTACGAATAGCTGAACTGAACTCGACTGACTAAAGATTCCGCGGGTTGAGCCTTATATACCTATGGAGTGATTCTTTTTTTTGGGAGTGACTCTTTTTTAGGAGTGACTCTTTTTTGGAGTGACCCTTTTTTGGAGTAGCTCTTTTTTCGGGAGTGACTCTTTTTTTGGGGGTGACTCTTTTTTTTGGGAGTGACTCTTTTTTGGGAGTGACTCTATATATGGAACATTGTGCTATTAATTTAAGACTAAAAAAATATTATGAGGAGAAATTAATGTTTCAAAACTGTTGTAAATTCTTGATATTACATATTCAGTTTTAAAAATATTAAGAAATATGATTTTTTACAATATATTGATATTGTAAAATATATGTTTTTTAACGGTGTAGAAAGCCGTACTTTTAACAGAGTACTGTATATATGCGAAATATTATATTACTATATATATTTTAAAAAAATTCGTTTTTATTTAATTGTTGATGATCAAATATTTTTACATTAAATGAGCAAATTCTTATGTATTTTATAACATGATATCGCGTGATTACAGTTATAGTAAAGTAATCATGAGTATTTATAAGTTATATATTTAAAAGAAAAATACACACTTAGATATTTATAACGTAAGTATGTAACAATTTTAGCTGATTTAGTTGATTAAAGATTTAGCTGATTAAATAACATCAAAGAATATGCACACAGATTTAAAAAAAAATGTACAGAGTGATACATTTTTGTAAAATTTACGACTATATATGGTGTACAATAATTGTAAATGGAATTTTTATATATACATCAAGTTTAAGGTATAATATCAAAAATTAGTTTGATTTCTTTTTAGGGGATCGGTGTAAATCAAAAGATCGGTTTTTTTTTTCTTTAAATTTATTTTATTAAGTATAGTTTTAAACAAAAATAAGTACACAATGATCTTTTTTTTAACTTGTAAAATTTATAATTATATTAAAAATTTGTGCATATGCAAGAAAGTGTTCTGTGAGGAATCAAAGATCACCAATTGGTCGACTTGTGTATTAAAATAGTAAAAAATTATTCAACAAACACCATTGAATTTATAAAGGTGGTTTGTAGACTTTTCAAGTTCAATTATAGACGAAATATTGGAAATATTGAAATATCGGAATATTTCTGTTGTATGTAATTTACGGATCATTACATCAAACTTCTTCAATGTTCTAACGCAGAATTAAGAGAACTAAGTAAAGCGAAGCGTCGAGAGGAAATTATTAAACAACTCGTTGAAAACTGAAATACCAACAGTTCTACGATAAACTAATGAGCGGCGTAGTAATGTAGATGACGAATCTCCCCCGGTTGGTTTCGAACTCACAATCTACCAGATAAGAGCGGAGTTGCTAACCACTACACCAACTCGGGGTCGACAAACTAATTGATTTTACACAATAAAATAACACGATAACGAATCATTGAAAAGTTGACCGGCGGATATTCGAATTGAATTTAAAACGTTGAAGGAGGTGCCGGAGAATACATCAGCATTCTGTCTTCTACTACATGACCGTGTGGTTCAATATAATCCATTGACGAATATTGTTACAAAATATGTATAAAAGCATCGCAATCCGACTATAAATCAGCCAGTTTCGCTCTAAACAACGCACAATGAAGACCGACGCAGCAATTGTTGACTTCCAAGGATTTCCAAATTCAACAAATAGGAAATTCTACATAAAGGAATTAGCTCTGTTGAAATTCGATTCTTCCGAAGAAAATTGTGGTGAAGATTATATACTACAACACTATATTTTCAAATCACCAATACCGTTTTGCGGATTAAGTGAAAAAGATCAACGCACAGCTCGCTGGTTACGGAAAAACCATCATGGGTTCGCCTGGATGGATGGACATATTGAATACGAGGAACTACAATACATTTTAATAAACAATCTACACGGAACTCGCATCATCTATGCGAAGGTACAAGAAAAAGTACGCTATTTGAAACGACTACTACCGTCAGCGCCCATAATGAACTTTGAAGAAATAACAATTTGCCCTAAGTTGAGAATCATAACATCAACATACACTAGTCCTCGATGCGGCTATCATTCCGGAGCAACTTGCGCCATGGAAAATGTCATATCCATATACAAATATTATTGTAATAACATTTAAACATTTTTACTGTAAAATATTTCTTTTAAAATAAATTTATTAAAATAAGAAAAAAATATTAAAAAAAGTAAAAATAAAAAAAAAGTGTTTTTATTTAATAAAAAAATAAAAATTAAAAATTAAAAATAAAAAAAAATGTGTTTTTATTTAGAGGAAAACCTGTATAAACCTGTTTTCAGATAAAAATATACAATCATATGATAAAATTCATTTTTGCATATTAGACAGAAGTCTTCGCTATTTGATATCAGTTTACCTTTAGTGACGTCAGTTGACAGTTTAAACCTGTTTTTAGATAAAAATATGATAAAATTTTGAATCTAGGTACAGAGTTCGCGGTAGTTCAGATTAGCAACGTCAACTTTTAATGGCTAGTTTAACTATCAAAAAGGTTTTCGATGCCATCTATTGACAATTTTTCAAACTTACGCACAGGGATCACTATTATCCAGACTATGAGAGCCATCTAGCAGTGAATTTACAAAGCTCGAAGGTGGTTGCGCCATCTGTTACGGAATTTTTCAGTTCTTAGGTTAGAAAAAATTTTGTTAGGTTACACCAAATTTCCTTAGGTTCTGTTAGGTTAGAAAAAATTTCACTAGATATCGTTAGGTTGGAGACCAAATTTTGCTCCACCCACCGCCGGAGGCTTCTAGAACGGCCTCGGTAGTTTCGCCTCCATCCGAGGTCGCTCAAAAAGTCGGATGGAGGGATGGAGGGCCCCATTCTCTCCAATCCTTACTACTTTAGTTACCTTCAGAATTTAAAATACTGTATAATGTTTAAATTAGAATATTGATTGTAAATCTAGAGTGCTATGCTATTAATTGAAGGCATATTAACTATAAATTTAATCAATTCAGACGGAAAAGACAACCGAAGGAGTGCCTATTTACTTTGCTCGGTTGTCTTTTCCGTATGAATTGATTAAATTTATAGTTAATGTACCTTCAATTAGTAGCATTACTTCTCTGTAGATTTACAATCGGTTCATGCATAATCATCATATCTAATCGGTTCATGCATAATTATATCCTTACTTATATCGGGCATCATTAGGACTATTCCTTACCTAATTATGCATGAACCGATTAGATATGACTATATATGACTAGCCAAAATCATTTTTAATCGGGTATAGCACCATTTTTAATAAAAATTGTGGCTGTTGGCGTAATTACAGGATTTCCTGCACTAGAAGGCGATTTAAACTGGTCATTATGTAGTTCCCACCGATTACCGGCTCTTCGACAATAAACTATAAAATATCCTGGTATATATGCAATGATTCCCCTTAACCTGAAAATGAAAAATCTTTCCCTTCCAAACTTGTTTACACATTTTAAACTAATATGACGTCCTGAAGTAATTATCAGAAAATTTTATCTTACCTGTATTTATTATTATTTGCAAAAAATTCCAATTGCACTTCAAAATCAGATAATTTGCATTGTAGCGGTGGTGAATTTATATTTAAGCGTAATTCTAATTCTACGAATGTGTGGTGATTGTAGTTTCTGTTAACCAGGCACGGCTGATAACATTGGTGACATGAAGATTCATAACTCATTTGTTGATTTTGTAAATACTGTAGTAGTGTTTTGTAATCATTTTTGCATATTTCTTTCTGATCTTGTATCTAAACAGTGCTGACCTCATCTATATAATCCCCACATCTTTGACAATTAAAATTATCAAACGCACTTGGTGCTTCTCGAAAAGATTTTGACCATACAAATACAGGCGTTCTCTCCATTTCCAATAGACGTGGAAATAGCGTACATTTTTCGTCTTTTGAAGTCGTAATTTTATCTTTAAATATACTTATAAGAAGTTTTGCTCGATGTTTATAGACTGCATCCATTTTTCTTGCTTTTATGAAAGACATTATGAATTTCATTGTGTCGTTAGAAGAAATTTCAACAAAATTGTTGTACGAAGAATCTTCTACAGCACTTGTTGCTAATATTTGGATTATAGCATCAAATGAGCATGTGTTTTTAACATAATAATAAATTCCATTGTGCACACAAGCGCGACGAGCATTTCCGTTTTCAAAGACATTTATTTTTCTTACAGTGATTTTGGAATCTAAGTTATTGTTTACAAAGGAAATGTTTGGTTGATCCTGGAAGTAAAATCCTATTTTCTTCTTTTTAGGTTCAGTAGATGTTGACGAAATACTCTTCATTGAAGATAACTCTTCTATTTCAGAATCTTCTTCACTTTTGTCCAAGGATCTTCTAAAGTCATTTTCTGGAATTTCAAATTTATTCCGCCAATTGTCATATGAGTTAGCATCTGGATTCATTATTTCTTTGTGTTCTAACTCAGTTTCTGCTAAATTATTAGAATTCAAGTTCTCTTCTTCAGTTTTTTGATATTCATTTTTTAAATGAGAATTTAATATTGCTGAACCGCCTTGGTACTCGTTGAATTCTATTTTTAGAAATTTATCGACACGCAGGCGATTTTTATAATTTGCTAACACTCTGCGTTTTTTATCATTAAAATAGACCTCTGCATAAGAGGTAGTAGCATGGACATGAAGCTGACCATAATGGAAACTCATAAGCCACTAATTTGAGAAAATTTTCAATTAACTTTTTATTGTAAAATCCATTTGCTTCTTGTCCGACTGTGTCTATATCGTCCGCAGATTCTCTAATTTTCTTAATCCACGATACAATAATGGGACTGAATTCATAATCTGGCTTGTATTTTAACTCCTCGATGTTAATGTTAGAAGCTTTTTGATCCGATTTTGTGTCCCCCGGTAATATCTCGCTGTTTTCAGTTGAAACGGAATCTTCTTTTATAGTGAATTTATATGATCGATCACTTATGAATTGTTCTAATTCTTTTCGAGCACCAATAACTGTTTTTCCATTTTTCAGAATTGTATCTTGATACTCATGTAATGTCACAACGCACATATTGTAAAAAACGTTTTCAAGGACTATTAAATTAGGTGCATCAATTAGGAGGGAAATACAGAACAGATAGAATTTCTTAATTTCTGTATTAGAGACGTTTTTAATACATTTCCATCGGCAAATCATTTTTATAAAATGAGCAACATCTAGTCATATGTATGTTGCTATTTCAGGCCTCATGTTAGCTGACTCATGACCAATGGCTTTAAGAAAAAGAGTATTTATATAGGTTTTAATGTTCTGTTCATTAAAAGCTAATGTCAAAGCATTAATTAAAGCTCTTGAGCAATCACAGCTTGCTTGATCAGGTTTAGGAGCTCCCATTCTTACCCATTGTTTGAGCCAATACTCTAACTGAAGTGTACTTTGGTCATCAGTCAAAATTTGATTCACCGATAGTGTATACTTGTTAAAATTGATAACAATTACATATAAAAAGATGTGGCCACACATCTGCCCATTTCGATATTTAACATTTCTCACTATACTGCCAGTTCCGTCAATTGCAATATGTGATTTTTCTCGTTTTAATTTCATCAAATTGCAATATCTTTTGTAAGCGTGTAATTGCAAATTCGAACTATAACACACGAAGAATTTGTTTGCTTTGAACTCTCGAATAAAATCAGAGTATTGTGGGCAGTATCGCATATCCTGTATAGTCTTACAAATGTCTATTCTATCTTCTTTGTTTACTCTAAGATTTTTATTAACATATTCATTTGAGTATTGCCGAACTACTTCTTGTTTTGGCATACTTGGTGGTATTCGACAGTTTCCTAAACCCGCTATTTCTTTTTTTAGCCAATTTCCAGCCCCAATTGCTGCAGCTTGTTCTCCTATTTTTAACCTTTTACACTGTCGAACAGGTCTTCTGACATCTTTATGTTTTGTATCGAAACACGTATCTTTTGTTCGAATACGAAATATTACAGGAAAACTTTTAGGTTTTTGATCAATGAATCCATAAAATGGATTGTTGCAACTCTTACATCTTCCGTGGATAGTGATGTGATGTATACTGCCAGAATCCTTATAGATTCTTGCATTCTTAAAAATATATGCACACCGTGAATTGCTAGTTTTGTAAAATTCATCAGCAATTTCATCTGTCCATGCCCATCTTTTTAGCACATAACAGTTACGTTTTTTATATTTCAAAAGATCAGACTCCAGTAATCTATTATAAAACTCTTCCGAAAGGGTAATCAAGAACTGGTCCAAGTTTGGAGTTTCCCATTCAAAATTATCTTCGTCTTTATCACTTGAAGTGCAAGAAATTTTTTCTATTGTTGTATCAATAGTGCTGTTCGGATTATCTTCAGCGATTTCTTCAGGGTGTAATAATGTCCACAAATTGTGCCTGTTTTCCTTACACTCTTGGTAGACATCTCGTCCTTTCCATCTCCCTGAGAAATGATGGCTGATTTCTTCCCAAATGGCTTGTGTTGGTCCTGGTAGCATTTTTCTATCATTAGGTAAGCGATACAGGTACTGTTTCATTACTTCTACGCACTCCATTGTTGACACTCTGGGGACTCGTGTGGGCTTTTTAGAACAATAATTTAGTTCTTTCATTTTCGAAGTTTATTTCCAGAAAATATCTTTTCAACACCTGCTGAATAAAAAATTCGTATAAATTATTTTAAAAAAATAAGAAAAACAAAGTTTATAAGAAGAAAATTAATTTTTGTCAATTAATTTTTCTGATAAGACCGTTTAAAATAACAATATGATTTGTAAAAAAAAATCGTACCTACTGTGTACGAAAAGTCTGTAGAAAAACCACCATTAACAGTAATCAGAAATAGTAATTATGATTCTTATAATTGTAAAAATCAAAGCAAGTTAACACCAATGAAGACACAATGCATAAAACTTATGAAATGAAATATTTTGTACACTGATAGAAATTTGATTGTTCAAGTATAAAATTAAATATCACTGATTTTTTAAAAAAGTTACTGGATTAATAATGGGTCAAGAGGAAATAACGTTTATTTTCCAAGAAATACAGTAGGGCAAATTTGTGTGGATAAAAATTCCACCATTCCTTAATTAAAAATCTAAGAGTAATTAAAAATGTCTATAAGCAACTTATAATTAAATAAACTTATAAATTAAATTAACTCTCAAATACCAGATAATAAAATAAAAATTATAAAAATAATCAGTTTGTCGAATATTTTCAATTTTATTGAAAATTTAAAAAAAAATCTATCGCTGACCAAATAATTACATCAGTTGACCTTTTATGAACAATTTCTGAACTTTTAAATGATCTAATTGGTCATTTGAAATTTCACATATGAGGTGCTAAAATTTTTTGAATGACCTTGAAAGAAATTTAAACCTTAGTAAAAATTTTTCCATCGCTAACCAATCAATCAAACCAGTTGACCTTTTATGACCAATTTCCAACCTTTTAAATGATCTAATTGGTCATTTAAATTTCACATATGAGGTGCTAAAATTTTTTGAAGGACCTTGAAAGAAATTTAAACCTTAGTAAAAAATTTGCTATCGCTGACCAATTCGTCAAACTAGTTGACCTTTTATGACCAATTTCTAACCTTTTAAATGATCTCATTGGTCATTTGAAAATTCACATATGAGGTGCTAAAATTTTTTGAATGACCTTGAAAGAACTTTAAATCTTAATAAAATATTATCTATCACTGACCAATTAATCAAACCAGTTGACCTTTTATGACCAATTTCTGACCTTTTAAATGATCTAATTGGTCATTTGAAATTTCACATATGAGGTGTTAAATTTTTTTGAATGACCTTGAAAGAACTTTAAACCTTGATAAAAATGTTTCCATCGCTGACCAATTAATCAAACCAGTTGACCTTTTATGACTAATTTCTGATTATTTAAATTATCTAATTGGTCATTCGAATTTTCACATTTGGCGTGCTAAGATCATAGAGTTTTTTGTTGATTACCGTTTTATTTTTTACTTCTTTATTATATGAATAATTACCAAAAAAGCAATAAAAACCAGAAGATAAAGTTGAAATAGACATTATAAAAATAATCAGTATTTGTCGAATATTTTCAATTTTATTGATAATTTTGATGAAAAAAACTAAAAACATAATTTGCATAGAGAAAATGATACTTTAATTTCAATTTTGATTTTAAAATCAATTTTTTTTCCTAACTAATACCTTAATATATAAAAATAATGCTAATATAGGTTCGTCGAAACTGGTGGCTTTACCTTACTGGAAAATTCAACATATGGAGTAGATTTAGTGACAGCTAGATTTACCAGTAGAGATTTCGCGCATGCGCCACGTTTTGAAAAAGCTTTTTTTAATTTTTTTTAAAATTCTGGGGACCTGACCAATTTTTTATTTTAACTGACCAATTATGAAGGTTTAGAATCCTATCGATTGCTCTTATTTTTTTTTTTTGTTTTTTTCTTTAGATGGTGTGCCAAAATTTTTAAGTGACCTTGAAATTTTTACAATTTTTTTTAAAATTTTTTTAAAAATTTTCTATTGCTGACCAATTAGTGGGACTAAGTGACCAATTATGACCAATTTGTGACCTCTTAGACAAAATTTTTTCAATGTTCATCTTTTTAGATGGTGTGCCAGTATCACGGAGCCCTTTATTGAACATTTATTTATTTTACTGACCATTTAGTAATTTTTCTGACAAAATAATAATTACTATACATACCTTTGTAGAATAAAATAACTGACCAAATTCATCTTATATTTCTTTTACTACTAAAATTGATTTAATACTGCTCAAAAAATATAATACTGACCGTTTCAATTTTTAACTAACCGAGGTAACTGACCAAAAGTTTAAACAAATTCAACAAGTGCGTGTCGGACACGCATTATCAAAGTTGCGTGGTCAATAGCTAATTTTTCACAATTTTTAGGATCAAATGTAGGAAATTTAATAGTACGTATCGACGGCTTACTGGTAGAACCACGTATGTCGATTTTTCAGTTTTGAGATAATTAGATATAAATGTTCAGAATCATCTTATCCTGATCATAGACTAATAAAAATTTCATTTTATTTATCAGAATGAAAGATTTAACAATAACAAAACCTCGTATCTCCGAATTTAATGGTATGTAACCATACGAGGGTCGGTGTAGAAGTGCTCAGTCGTTTAGTCGAATTTTTCACAAAAAAAATTAGAATGTATACAGTCTATACGATAAGAACGGGACGAGGCGAGAGTAGGGGCGCTAACCATTTTCGGACCCGTAGAACACGATTCTGAAGAAAAAAATGTCATATATATATATATATATATATATATATATATATATATATATATATATATATATATATATATATATATACATATATATATAAATATATATATATATATATATATATATATATATATATATATACATATACATATATATATAAATATATATATATATATATATTATATATATATATATATATATATATTATATATATAATATATATATACATATATATATATATGTATATATATATATATGTATATATATATATATATATACATATATATATATATATATATATATATATATATATATATATATATGTATATATATATATATATATATATATATATATATATATATATATATATATATATATATATATACATATATATATATACATATATATATATATATGTATGTATATATATATACATATATATATATATGTATGTATATATATATACATATATATATGTATATATATATATATGTATATATATATATATATATATATATATATATATATATATATATATATATATATATATATATATATATGTATGTATATATATAATTCGCGGATCCTTTTTGCATGTGTAGGGCCCCCTTATGAACGGACGGAGCTGAAATTTGGTAAGTGGGGCTGACAAAATGGGGCAACAAGACTATAAAAGTGGGATAAAATTTTGGTTCCGACCTAACCTTTGGGTGGTGGGGGGCAACAAACAATAAAACTTTGTTGAAAGTAATGTTTCGGACAATTATCTACAACATATCCAAAATTTGGGTTCCTAGGGTGGTTTAGAGGGAGTAGAGAGGGAAAAAAGTGGTTTAGCTGGATCTAACACGCCCACAGTCCCCATAATTAACTTAGAGAGTCGAAATTTTGTATGTTGATAGAGTTTACCTAGGGTGTGCTCTTTGGAGGTTTTAATATTTTACCCCCACCTCCACAATTTTTAAACTATAATTCTATGCTTTTTCGACGTTCTCGAAGTTTTTACCACTCGTACAGGTCACCCAAATAAACTTAGAGGGCTGAAATTTTGTGTTCGGATTGAGCTAGTGTCAAGGGTGTGCCTTTTGGGGGTCTCAACTTTTAACCCTTACCCCCACCATTTTTATGCCAAGAAAAACATGATTTTTCTTTTTTTTAGCAGTTTTGTCAGGGTCGAAGTTTCCCAGAATAAACCTAGAGGACTGAAAGTTTGTCTTTAGGTTAAGTTGGTAGCCAGCCTCTGCTTTTTAGAGGTTTGAACTTTTAACCCTTACACCCACGATTTTTACGTTCTTTTATTTCCTTGATTTTTTGCTTTATTTCTAACACGCCTAGAGACTCTCTGAATAAACCTAGAGGGCGGAAATTTTGTACATATATTGAGTTAGTATCCAGTTAGTATCTTTTAGTGATTCCACATTACCTTGCCCCCCACTACTCCCATATTTACATCGGAATTCATTGGCATTTTTATGTGTTTAAAATGATTTATTTTAATACCACTACAAGGAGGTATAGTAAATTTGAAAAAAAGTGAACTGTTAATAAATATAATATATTGTAATTTAAAATACACTGCCAATGGGGTGTGGCACACAGCTTCCTCGTACTCATTAAAGACTTTAATATAGTATTCTACTAAATATACATATTAAATACCGTGAAATTATATTTTCGCCTTGATGTTCATAAAAAACTATTGTAACTCAAAAGACTTAAAGGCTAAATTATAAAATAATAGCAAAAATATTTTAGAAACTAACCCCCAAAAAACCCTAAAAATTTGAGCAAAATGAAAATAGCAGTAAATAGGATATTAATATTTTATGGGGTTTCATGGTAGCGGCGTAGCTACCATTACTCCGATTTCGATTAAATTCATAGGGAACCATCTACTAACCAAACTGCATAATTTCTGAAAGTTTCGTAAGAATTGAATAGTTCAGAAGTTATTGCACTTGGTGCAAACTGACGACACACAGACGGACAGGCAGACACCAAACCAAAATTGTTCAAGAAGCTCTAAAACGTAAAATGTCGTAAAAATTGTATTTTGGAGGGAAAACATTTTTTTTTCTTTTTAAAAAGTGATCAAAATGCTTCCGCTATTATAGTAGTCTCGGAAGCAACATATTGTTAAAGTCAGTTTTTATTTATAAAACATGACTTTTGGATTTTTTGGAAAGAAAAAATATCTTGATAAAAGCCTCCCAGTTCACTAGTTAAGGTGCATTTTTAATATTTAAAAATAAAAGGCAAAGGCTATTGGCGGATAAGCATGGGTAAAAATGCCCTCGTACGAATTGTGCTGGCTTTTTTCCTATTAATTGCTATCGACATAAAATGGAAATTTACTGAGATTCAGCCTTTAAAATCTTAAACTCTTTCTTTAAAGCCCCGATCAGCCGAACACTTTGTTCACAGTTTTGAAAACAGCAAAATGACAATCGCCCGGTACCCTTTCAATCACATTAAGATATCTTGAAAATACCGAAGATGTAGCGAAAAATCCGACTGCCGAGATGCCGTGAGGCCCCGCTGCTCGTGGCGTTTTTTCTTATTATCAATATTTTTATTACTATTATATTAATTTTTTTGCTGAAGCGTTTTTGGGTTGACGGTTCTTCGAGTTAAAATGCTTTTCGGTAGGAAATTTGAGTGGTAGAAAACACGGATTTATTCAGGGAAAGTGTAAAACTTAAGTGTAATACGGTAAGACAATTTAACGAATAAAATAAATTAGTATAATTCATATTATTATATAATGCAGGGCTGCTTAAACTTTTACATCATCCAAGTGAACTTCTTCCACCAAAAATTATTATTATTATTATTATATGAAAGATTAACAAAAAACGGGACTGCACTTCAAAAACCCCCAGGCGGAGGAAAAAGTGTCCGTGCAGCGTACCAGGTCAGGTACGTAATGTCCGTCATACAGCATCAATAACCAATTTGAGAATATACGGGCAAGGTGGCGGTGGGTACTAGTGAACTTCTTCCACCAAAAATTCGTTATGCCATCAATGCCCGGAGCCGAATAGTTCTTCTTGCCTTTGAAAGCAAGTTCGACTTCCTCTTTATCAACAGATGTTATAGTGGTATGAGATGGCACTTTGCCAAGCTGTTGTTTGCAGTACCATCTAAACTGGCTGATGGGAATACAGTCCAAGTCAGTCTCTTTAGTCGTCTCATATATCCCCCGCCAATAATTCTGTATTGCGTCGACCGTCGGTGGTTGTTCCACGACAGGGCTTTTACATGCGAACAGGCGTGAAGGGTTCGAATTAAAGATCTTATTTTCCTGAATACACCGTTTACGCCGGGCTACTTTCTTCTTGGCCAGGGCCAATGCGCGTATCTTATCCAAATGTGTCAACAGATTGCCCAAATTTATCGTGTGATAGCGGTACCTTAGTTCTCTGGCAAAAACCCGTACCTTTCGCGTAAAACGCCTGTTAGTCTGAATATATTCTATCACACATTGGATACGCGATACCAGCTGTCGTAGTGCCCTCACCTTGGTGTCAGTTTGTTTAATACGAATACGTGCCTTCTCCTCTGTAGTCTTTTGATGCTTAGTACATGGGGTCGGGACACGCATTGCTGCATATACTGCGTTGTCGACGTCGGTGAGATCACTGGATGGGGATAGATGATCGTCCAAAATTTCGTTTAGTAGAGTCAGTTGTTCGCCCTTTATATACGTCTGTCGGTATTTGGGACGTGGTCGTTTGTCAAAGTCTAAATCGGTGCCGAGAAGATCGCGAAATTGTTTTCTTAAACTGTCTGAGATAGAAAGGGATTTATTTAGATCGGCATCATTCTGTGTGGGAGTTGAACTTGTTCTGGTGTTAGACTCTAGCACAGTATCTGTGTTGGATTGATTTAAGAAGTCCGTCTGTGCCTCAGTAACTATGCTCTCACCATAAGTTACCGGTTGATCCCGCTCCATAATGTTATTGGTCGAGCTCTCACCGTTGACCGCAGCATCCTGTTCAACCTCCACCACCGCAGTTTCAGCAACCCTAGCTTCTTCGCGAGCTTCTCGATTATCGTCATGTCCGGTAGGTATTTTCAATTTTATAATTCGGGCTACATGGTCACGCAGATTTTGTGGCGTTAAATTTGAGTGTTCGGGATGCATCTGACACCATATGGCGTGCATCCTTGCCATGTACCCTGTCTTATTTGGCTCACTTTGTGCGCGGCACGTGAGCAGATCACGTCTCAAGCTGTCCGTCCACTCCAGGCGATCGAGACGAGAAGATGAGTTTTGACTGGTTCCGCCTCTTTGTGCGGGCCCACCCGAGAGACCCGCGGCACGACCAGCCTTCTTAGTTCTATTAGCATTCGGAACTAGTAAAAAACCTGTTAGGGGTAGTTAGCCCGTTAACAGGGACCACCATTTAGCGCTGGTTGACTCCACGCACCAGGTACCAGAAAGTACCTGGCCTTAGCTCGGGGACCCGGGAGCGCTACTTCCCGAATTGTCGTAGCAACCGACTACCGAAGCAACCGGGTGTTACAACAAGCCCCTGGGGGTTTATTATTATTATTATTATTATAGACTTTTACGCCAACCTGGCGCTCACTACTCAGTAGGACAGTACTGGGTAACATTCACCTATACCGGCATTATGCAAGGTATTAGGCTCTGTGGAAGGTTAATGTGCCAAACCAATCCGTAAAAGTACCGTAGTACATTCACGGACGGGTTTGTCACATCACTCCTTATATTGTTGTTGTTGTTGCTTGAAACGAGGTGTTATGCGTCTATTTTGGTGTACACTGGTTCGTACGACGAGACTTTTGTGGGAGCGTAGATGTTGGCTCAATGACAGACGGCTGTGAATGCCTAGTTCGTTTTCGTGTCCTCAGAGAATAGGTAGGATTAGGGACAGAGGGAAGGGAAAGGACTGTTTGTGTTTGTGTGTGTGTTCGTGTATGTGTGTGGATGTGTTGTTCTATTTTTCGTTTCTTGGTGTAAATGTGTTCTGGTTAATCAAATTGCTCATTAAGATCGGGTGTTCCTGGAATTGCGCGTTTAGATGGTACAGAAGTTGACGGACCTTGTGTTTTATTGAGTTGGGGAGGATTGTGCACCAGAGCGGTAACAGTGATAGTGCGGCAGTTGGTCGATCCTCCCTCTCCATCAGACGAATCTGGATCTGTATGTGTGTTAGGTGTTTGTGTTTCAGTATTAGCGTATTGTGTGTTTATGTATGTGTGTTGTGTGTCTGTAAGATGAGTGTCAGTGTGTTGTTCACTCACTGTAGATGGCTCAGATGGAGTACAAGCAGATCTTGTACTTTCACATATCGCAGTCGGATTCGTATTACTTATTATTATTATTATTATTATTATTATTATTATTTCGGTTAAAATTGGGGTACTGCTGCCGGTGGATGGCGCGGTCAGCAGCACCCGGCGGCATCGCCAACTAAGGGCATGCGCCGCCACGCACGGTAAGATAAAAGCATACACAAAACAGACAGGAACACATAAATGCAATAGACAACGGCCAAAGACATAAATTAAAACAAAATAACGGGCAAACCCTGCCATCCCAGGGTCTAGTGAAACGCTCGGTTAAGGAAGGACATGACGCACTAGGCGATAAGATATATGGTCCTGTCCTCAAATGGGCAAAATTGCGTTCTTCACACCACTGGTCACAGACACAAAACTCAGTGGTGCGGAGCAATTTCACAGATAGTCATATTTGCAAACAGTGCAGAAAAAGAAAGACGACACGAAACAAGAAGAATTAAAAAAAATACCACCAGGGGTGTAAAGAGCTCTCTGGTGGCATAACAAAAGACAAAAAAGTTAAAACAAGCACAAGGTGATTAAAAACAAACAACGCAAACTTTGATTAAAAAATAAAACAGCAATATCACATAAGTTCCAGTCGAATTAATTGCTCTGTGACACGATCCTGGTCTCCATAACTCCGACAATTCCGAAACGGCTTCGTCAACTCATAGGAACTCATCCGTGTAAGGAACAAGTGACGTCTGGTTACTAAGTGAGTAACTTACAACCTTTCAGTCAGACGTCGGGGTTCAGCTTACACGGGAGACCGGTACTTGACTCAGCGACGTTCGTCCGAATCGGGGCTACAGGGAACAAGGCAATGCCACAGAGTATCACAGACAAAATCTGACCAAGACTGTCTTCACCATTCCGACGGGGCGGAAGCGGCCACATCGACGCCCAGGACCGCATCCATATGAGGGACGACGACGTCTACTTACTGGGCGAGCTCGCTCAAGCTGTTCGGTTAGACGTCGACTCATACAGTGAAAGAGTGCATCGAGTACCACATTCCTACCCGTCGAAATAACAAAGACAAAGATCGAGAAGTATCACAGTAAATATATATCACAGATTTGTAACACTAGTGTGCACAAACCAGTGTACACTATAAAGAGTAAAAACAATAATATCACAGGACGAAATCTATCACAGATCAGACTACCACAAATCACAGCATAAAAATATCACCAATCGACTGGGCGGAACACGACTCACGACTTTGAAAATCACACACATACGGATACTAAACGCACACGAACTGTTGCCAGACATCCGGGCGAGAAGCTATTGCACAATCAGACGGTGGCGTTTCTCTCATACGGTGGATATCTCTGTCGGTCATACGACGTTCGTCCTCGTCGAAAAAAATACCAGAGCCTCGTCAGCCTGCAAGCCGAAGCTAACAGTTGCCCGCCGAGCACGAACGGGGACGTGAAGGATGGATTTTAACCCAGGATTATTATTATTATTATAGACTTTTACGCCAACCTGGCGCTCACTACTCAGTAGGACAGTACTGGGTAACATTCACCTATACCGGAATTATGCAAGGTATTAGGCTCTGTGGAAGGGTAATGTGCCAAACCAATCCGTAAAAGTACCGTAGTACATTCACGAAAGGGTTTGTCACATCACTCCTTATATTGTTGTTGTTGTTGCTTGAAACGAGGTGTTATGCGTCTATTTTGGTGTACACTGGTTCGTACGACGAGACTTTTGTGGGAGCGTAGATGTTGTCTCAATGACAGACGGCTGTGAATGCCTAGTTCGTTTTCGTGTCCTCAGAGAATAGGTAGGATTAGGGACAGAGGGAAGGGAAAGGACTGTTTGTATTTGTGTGTGTGTTCGTGTATGTGTGTGGATGTGTCGTTCTATTTTTCGTTTCTTGGTGTAAATGTGTTCTGGTTCATCAAATTGCTCATTAAGTTCGGGTGTTCCTGGAATTGCGCGTTTAGATGGTACAGAGGTTGACGAATCTTGTGTGTTATTGAGTTGGGGAGGATTGTGCACCAGAGCGGTAACAGTGACAGTGCGCCAGTTGGTCGATCCTCCCTCTCCATTAGACGAATCTGGATCTGTGTGTTTCAGTGTTAGCGTATTGTGTGTTTATGTATGTGTGTTGTGTGTCTGTAAGATGAGTGTCAGAGTGTTGTTCACTCACTGTAGATGGCTCAGATAGAGTACAAGCAGATCTTGTGCTTTCACATATCGCAATCGGATTCGTATTACTGAGGAACTTCCGTACTATACGACGTGTTTATATTCAGGCTGAGTGAGCTGAGTACAGGCAGCTGTGTTGTGTTGGATCGTTTCGGGTTTGGAATGGAATCTCCGGCATGAGTCAGATGTTATTGACGAGTCACGAAGTATGTATTTTGAGTAATTCTTTGTATGAATTACTTGATCTTGTATAGCCAGCATGAATCCTTCAGTCTCCGGAAAAAGACTTCCTTGACTCAACCAGGCGTGCGACGCTGCTTTGTCGACGTTACTCTGGTTAAGATCATGCGGATGTCTTCCAATTAGAGGCTTGCGGATCCATTGCTGGATTTTGTCCTCCTTCGTGACCAAGGGGCAAAAACTATCTGGTATTTCTGTGTGTGAGAGGTTTAATGGTCTGTATGCCTTGTCGGCTTGGATTATTGCATTGTGTAGGTGTGATGTGTGTGTTTTGGTGTAAAAGTATTCTCGCAAGTTATGAACATGTTTATTATGCATGTTCTTTATGTCTATAAGACACCGACCCCCTTCAGCTCTTGGCAGCGTCAGTCGTTCTAACGCTGCTTTGGGATGATGAATTTTGTATTTGGTCATAAGGACTCGGGTCTTGATCTCGATGTTTGTCAAGTCCGTAGGCGTCCATTTGATTACCCCAAATGAGTACGTTAACACTGCGTAGGTGTTAATTGCTTTGATGGTTTTTTTTCCATCAAGGTGGGTGTTCAGTAATCTCTGTACACGCGCTAGGTATTGCTGCATTAGGTGTTGTTTTACAGCGCTGTGATCTATACGTTCATCCTGGTTGAATCCGAGATACCGGTACGACTCCCCCTCGACCATTGGCTGCATAACAGACTCCGGTTCGAGTTCAAATGCGACCGCATCTCGTTTTCCCCCAGAAGGACATTGTGTCCGACATTTGTCAATCCCGAACTCCATGCAGAGGTCTCGCGAGACTTCCCTGGAAAGTCCCAGCATCTTCTGTAATTAATGTTTAGTTGCTGCATAGATCTTTATATCATCCATGTACATTATTTGTGAAATATAATAGTAGGGCGCGAATTCATTTTTGTCCCCACATTATAACCGTATTTGGTTTCATTCAACAGCCGTGAAAGTGGATTAATTCCGAGACAAAACCATAGTGGACTCAATGAATCGCCTTGGAATATGCCGCATCTTACTTGAATAAGATCGCTTGTTGCTTTTTCGTTGCCAATACTCAAATAAATATAAGGTCGTTCGCCAATCAGACATGAACGTTCCAAGGAAGTTCACGATACTTGGGTGTATTTTATACAGCTCCAATACTCTCCGTAACCAGGAGTGCGGCACCGAATCAAATGCCTTTTTGTAATCGATAAACGCTGTATACAGATTACGTTGTCTTCCTTTCGCTTGTTCCAGTACTACGGAGTCAATCAGAAGCTGCTCTTTGCAACCTTGTGACCTCTTTCGACATCCCTTTTGTTCTTCTGTCAGTATGGTGTTAATCTGAGAATGTTCATTTATCTTTTCTGCCAGACAGGACGTCAAGGTCTTATACACAGTAGGCAAGCAGGTGATAGGCCTATAATTAGCAGGATTTTTTGTATCACTGTTTTTTGATTTCATATATGTGATACCCTGCGTTAGGAACTTCGGTGTCAGGTTTGGTGTTCTTATAAATAGTGTAAATTGTTCAGCGAGATACTTGTGTGTTGATGTAAAGTGTTTGAGCCAGTAGTTTTGTACGTTGTCGATGCCAGGTGCCTTCCAGTTATGCGACCTCTGTAAAGCTCTGGAGAAGTCCTCTGTAGTAATGTCCGTATAGGGCATCTCCGGAAGATGTTCGTTATTGCTGTACTCTGTATTGATCTAGCTGGCTTTGTCATTGTGGTCAATGGTGTTGGACCATATATTCGTCCAGAAACTATGGAGTGCGTTCGCTAATGATCTCGTAGAAGCGGGATCGATATTCGAATGAACTGGTCTCCTCCTTGTTGAGACCAGTCAGGTCGAAATGACACCTTACTTTAGGGATCAGCCAAGGAGGTACTTCCATAGGACGTTTGGGAAGTACCTTGGCGAACTGTAAGTGCAGACTCTTTAATAATTCCTGCGTTCGAACGGCCACTGGTCGACTTACGGTGGGACGTCGACCATAGAGCCCCTATAAACGGTATCTGAATAGAGTCGGGTGGTTTATATGTGAAGGTGTTGCATATATCCCCGCCGCATAATTGAGCAAGAGACGCTCACGTCTCAGTCACAGCGGGGGAAGCCCCGACTCTACGCAGAGGCTCATAGAAGGACTCGTTCAAAATGCTCCCGTAGCCAGTCGTATGCCTGCATGGTGAAAAGAATCTAGGAGTAAAAGCGCAGACGCCCGGGCGGAGGAGTAAGCAATGCTGCCGTAATCAATCCTAGTCAGAACTAGCGATTGATACAGGCGAAGCAACGACTCCCGACCCGCACCCCACGATGCACCAGCCAAGCACTTAAGCATGTTGATTGTCCTGCGACAATTCGCAGCTAAGACTTGGAGGTGTGGGCGCCACGTAAGTTGTTTGCCGAATATGAGTCCTAGAAACCTGACGCTATCAACGCACTGAAGGTTGGATCCGTTTAATGTGAGAACAGGATACGGATGTGCGTTGCGCTTTCTGCAGAAGTGTACCACCGATGTTTTGTGTGGAGAAAGACGAAAATCAAGAGCTTCTGCAGAAGTCACCACTTCGTTGATGCCTTGTTGCAGCCGTTGTTGGATATCCTCGATGGAATCGGCTGCATAGAATATAGTGAGGTCATCAACGTACAAGCAACGACGAATTGGGGCTGAAGCTGCAATATGACTGACTGAGATAGAAAACAAGATGACACTAATGGTTTTTTTTTCGCTTTACAACTTGTACCTCGGCATCGGAGTTATCAGACTCCGTAGCCGAGGTATTGGTGTACGCGTCAGTGGTAGGGCGTTTAACGCCCGTCCGCACCGACGCGGTCGACATGTCCGAGTCGCTCACTTGTGTTGTTATTGAACGACTTAGGAGGGGGGTGACCGGGCGGGTCGGTGTGCCCGGTCGGGACGGCGCCTGTTGTCGCTGAGGCAGTGGCGCCGTCGTTTGTGGAGGCAGCATTGGCTCTGCCTCCGATGTTGAGGTGGTTGGTCCCTTTTTCGGGGACCGTTGTGGGACCACCTCCTTTTCCCCCTCACTGCGACGTCAAGGCGGTCACACGTCTTGGCGGTGACATTTTCGGTGATGATTTCTTCGCTGCGGAAGATGTCACAGTTCTTATTACTGGTCCCTGAGGGGTGGTGGTAATTACCCTTTTGGCCTCAGAAACCTTGGCTGGCACAACAGCGGCTACTGTGGGTGTAGGTGCAACAGGTACACCCACTGAGGATAATAAGCTCTCTTGCAACTTTTGCATTGTTTGTAGCATTATTTTCATCGACTCTCTTAACTCTTGCATTTCATTTTTGGTAGCCGCTGAAGGGGCGGGGGCCGCAGCAGCGCGTGCGTAGCCATCCAGAGCGGAACGACGAGGCATGTTACCCAAAAGTTTACGACGTGCCTCTGGGTAAGTAAGTCGTTCCATGGCTCTCAGCTCCTAGATGGCTGATTCTTCTTTGAACCTGGGGCAATTCCTTGATTTGGCAGAATGATTGCCCCCACAGTTCACACATTTCATCGGTTCGCCACACGGTCGTCCTTCGTGCAGTGGCTTACCGCACACGCAGATCTGCTGCTCAACGTTACAACGTTGTGAAACGTGTCCGTACTTTTGACACCTGTAGCAGCGCATTGGCGCTGGGATGTACGGACGAACGTCCACTTTGTTGAACAGGCCAATTATCACTTGTTTCGGAAGACTTATCTTATTAAAAGTTAACAAAATTAAGGGGGACTCCGGGTGTTTGTTCCCCCTATTGTATTTGAGTCTTCTGGCCTCTATAACCCCCTGAGGAGACATCTCCGACACTATCTCTTCAAGTGAGCAATACGCGAGTGACGGGTGCATTATGACACCTCTGGAGTAATTTAATACACCATGTGGTGTCACTGCAACCGCGTATTGCCCTAGATTCTTCATCGTTAAGATCTTTTCTGACTATGTCTTCAAGAATGCCTCCACGAGCAACCCTTTGCCCGACAGTTTCGCATCCTTGACATGACCAATTTCATTTTTCACTAACCTGGCCAACAAGAAGGGACTGACTTTGCTAAAGTCGCCCTCCGTTGGTTTCAAGACAATAAATTTCATAAACTCTTCTTGCATTCTTGGGGCGTCCAGAGGAATCAGACGCCCACGATTTTTCCCCTTTTGTTTTTTGGAGGGAGGAGGGTTACCCCTGTGGCTTTCTCGGTAACCGCGCCACCGGATTGTGGTGGGGTTACACTGGATGTAGTAGCAGACTGGTTGGACGCTTCCGCGCTACTACTGCTCACACCGGATGTTGTTGGTGGAGCCGGGTTCGCGTCCGGTTTGGAGGGCCCGGACGCCGCTAGGCCACACACGAGCTAGTGTGGGTCCCGAAGATGACTGTAAGTTGGGACAACATTGAAAAAACGAAAACAAAACAAGACCAAAAACAAAAAAGGAAACAAAAGATAAAAGAAAACCTGAAACAAAAAGAAATAAAAATAACGAAAACAAAAAACAATAAAAACGAAAAGAAATAAAAACGAAGGTTAAAAAATGAACGATCGAGGATTTCTCCTCTAGATCCGACACCTTTCGTGAAAACGGTGGTACCTCGAGAAGGAAGGGTGCCGATCTTGCGTAGTCAGAGGCTAATGGAATCCGAAGATTGATGTATTGCGCATAAACTACTCCTGGGCCCCTTAACCTCCTTGACACCAATGGGAGATAAATATCCCTCACGGGTGCCAAGGGTAGCTGCTATAAGTGCCCTTACCACCATTATTATTATTATTATTATTATTATTATTATTATTATTATTTTTTTTTTTTTTAATTAAAATTTAAAATCCATCGATGGGCCCTGCCATCCCAGGGCTTAAAAGGATCGGACAGTCCTTGGTGACGGTACGATAAGTACTAGACAAAGCGTCCGGTCACCAAGGCCTGGAAGCCATCGCTGGAACTCCCTCCGAGGTGTAAACGGCCCCGGAGTGGAGGAACCTGACTAGAACAACACGAAATATTACAGAAGAGTATCACAAAAATTTATCACAGACAGAACTTACTGCGTCACTGGGAGGCCACAAGCCGACCAGTGAAACAATAAGGAGTTAAAACAATACCGCTGTAGAGCCATAACAACAGGCCTACAGCGGCATAACAAAATATCACAGATGGAAGAACAAATGATGTACCACCTCGGGTGTAAAAGGCCCTCGGTAGTACATCGTTAAAAAGAAATAACAACAACAAAACAAGACGTATAAATAACAACAGTACCACTAAGAGTGTAAAAGGCCCTCAGTGGCATAACGAGAGACTAAAAGTACCCTGCCAGACCAGCTGGAACAGGGTATGGTCAATAAATAAAACGAACACAAAAATCTTTGAAACACATAAGTTAAAATCGCTGAATGAAATAAAATTTACTGTCGGGGGAGATAAAAAGAGACGACTTTCTAAAATTTAGAGATGGAATGCCCCTAAAGCCTCTGAAGAAGATGCGAATTTCGGAGAAATTCAAGCATCTTTCTTTCAGAGGCAGCATCATAAGCAAGAGCTTCGGCTACACTTTCTGGGAGCTGCAACCTCTGGCGCAATGGCGCAAAGGTTACACATTCCTCAACTATATGCCTCACGGTCAGCGCCGTCCCGCAGGCGGCGCACCTTGGCTGATCCTCACCGGCGAGAAGATGACGATGTGTTAACACCGTGTGGCCCAAGCGTAAACGCGTCAGGGCCACACTCTCTCGCCGGCTCAGATTTACAGGTGCCGGAGTTCTTCGGACCTCAGGTTTCACCTGTTTGAGCTTCGCCGTGAGGTTGTTCCACTCACGTTGCCATTTCTGATCGATCGCCGATCTAATGCACACTCTCAGATCCTCTGGGCGAATGGCAATGTCCTGTGGCTCACCGACTTCGGCTGCATGACGTGCTGCCTGGTCTGCGAGTTCATTGCCAGGTATCCCCACATGTCCGGGAATCCAAAAGAAGGTGATAGACTTTTGGCGGAGCATGTAGAGACACGTTCGGATGTTCTGCACCAGTGGATCGATGGTATGAGAGTGGCAGATCGCTTGCAACGCGCTCAACGAGTCGGAACAAATGAGGAATGCGCTGTCTTCGGATGTTTGACAGAATCGCAGGGCTTGCAGAATAGCAAATAATTCTGCAGTATACACAGTGGCTTGGGGAGGAAGTGACCAAGCGTGAGGATCGTCACGAATGACGATGGCACTTCCAACACCCGTAGCTGTTTTCGAACCATCTGTGTATATGCAGAGAGAGTCAAGTTCGCTAATGATCTCATAAAAGCGGGATCGATATTCGAATGAACTGGTCTCCTCCTTGTTGAGACCAGTCAGGTCGAAACGACACCTTACGTTAGGGATCAGCCAAGGAGGTACTTCCATAGGACGTTTGGGACTTACCTTGGCGAACTGTAAGTGCAGACTCTCTAATAACTCCTGCGTTCGAACGGCCACTGGTCGACTTATGGTGGGACGTCGACCGTAGAGCCCCTGTAAACGGTATCTGAATAGAGTCGGGTGATTGATATGGTAGGTGTTGCATATACCCCCGCTGCATAATTGAGCAAGAGACGCTCACGTCTCAGTCGCAGCGGAGGGAGACTCGACTCTACGCAGAGGCTCATAGAAGGGCTCGTTCGAAATGCTCCCGTAGCCAGTCGTATGCCTGCATGGTGAACAGGATCTAGGAGTAAGAGCGCAGACGCCCGGGCGGAGGAGTAAGCAATGCTGCCGTAATCAATCCTAGTCAGAACTAGCGATTGATACAGGCGAAGCAACGACTCCCGGCCCGCACCCCACGATGCACCAGCCAAGCACTTAAGCATGTTTATTGTCCTGCGACAACTCGCAGCTAAGGCTTGGAGGTGTGGCGCCACGTAAGTTGTTTGTCGAATATGAGTCCTAGAAACCTGACGCTATCAACGCACTGGAGATTGGATCCTTTTAAAGTTAGGACAGGATACGGATGTGCGTTGCGCTTTTTGCAGAAGTGAACCACCGATGTCTTTTGTGGTGAGAAACGAAAACCAAGAGCTTCTGCAGAAGTCACCACTTCGTTGATACCTTGTTGCAGCCGTTGTTGGATATCCTCGATGGAATCGGCTGCATAGAATATGGTGAGGTTATATAATTATATTGCGTGTGCTTGACTCCGTATTTATCGATATTTAATAAGAGAAATAATAATCCAATTGTCAGTCAAAATCATGTATATTTCTCTGTTATCTGTTACCAAGATTATTCTCCCAGCATACTAATATTTTTAATTTATAATTAATTTTATGCACGGCAAACTATGTAATTATGTGCCGGTACATTACTCCCTCCTGCGGAAAGAAAAAATCTTGGCACATTTCAAAAAAAAAAAAAAAAAATTCCTGCTGAAGGGAAAAATTTTCAGGACGCAAACTAAATTGTTCCCTGAAAATGAAAAAACCCTCCAGTATAACAATGCTAAATATTTACATGTCATTGTTATACAAACAGTATTAAAAAATTACAATACATAATAATATGTATATTCACTTATGAATAATTTGAAATTTCTGCTTCTCCGATCCGGATGTCTTCTATAATTCAGAATATCCGAATCTAGAACAAAAAAACATACGGCAGAAAAATATCCAAATAAAATAATTAATTTTACCTATGAGAATTCGTTGAAAAATAGAAATAAATTGAATAATTATTATCATTGCTTTATGAGAATTATTTTACGCAAGCTACTGTATGCTTTTTATTGGGACTTTTGTCCAAATTATTATTTAATTTAATTTTAAAATAATTCTCATCCTGTTCCATTATCTTAAAAGGATACTTGGAGAATAAATGACAATTGACTCTATCATTGCGAATATGCATTATTCTCGGAGTCGTTATATTTTCTTTGAAAAAATTTCCATTTTTCGGATAACTCACAAATGGTTTTGAAAAACACTTATCACTTTTGTGATACATTTTCCGATTATGGAAATTGTTACCAAAAATTGAATTAATTCTGTGATGTCGTGATTGGAAATTAAACATTTTATTATCATTATTTAGATGATAATTATCGTATTTTGAATTATTCCTCTTTTTCCAGGAATTATTGTAAAAAATCTTCGTTTTTGAATCCTTATGACATTTTGCCATTTTGTAATGATTTCGATTCAATTTATTTCCATTCATTATTTCCTCTTTGAATAAAATGTACCAATAACATGGTTTAATGCACTTTCTTGCATTTTCTCCATATTTTATGTGATATTTACATATTTCTGAATGAAATTTAGAATTAAAAATATTTTTAGAATAGTCAAAATTTCCTTTTTTCTTTCTGTTTCTATGGAAATTTTGCCTTTTCTTTAAATTCCTCAATTTATTTTTTATGGCATTTATTTCATTACATAATTCTTCAAGTTTTTCATCTCTTAATTTAATTTCATTGATTTCAACTTTTCTTGAAGAATCATATATTTTGTCAGCCAATTTACCTAACTCATGCCATTCCATATTTTCATGCGCATACAAGAAAGGCAATATGTTCTGTGGTACATGTTTAAAAAATATATGCTTAAGGAATGAATCTTCCAAATTCAAGTCATATGCAAAATATTGCATTTTATTAATAATGTCTGAAGGTTTTAGATTCTGAAAAATCTCTGTTTTAAATAAGGAAGAAAATTTTTCTGTTTTTGACATAACATATTTATTTTGTAATTCATTCCTTATTCTTTCATATTTGTTTTCAATAGCCACGTCAGTAATTATGTGACGCACAGCTTGACTAGCCTCTGGATCGAGAGCGAGAGTAATTAAAAAATATTTATTGTCTTCATTGACAATATTCTTCAATTTAAATAAAAGATCACATTTGTGTAACCACAATCTAACGTCACCTCTGTCAAATTCCGGTAGTTTTTCGAAAATGAAATTTACTCTACCGTTTTCTGAGGTGACTGGTACATGAGTCATCTTCGTATTATTCTTTTTTGGCATAATTATATTTTACTTTTGAAAACAAATATGTATGTCAAAATATAATTATAAATATTTTAATAATAAATAAATATTTAAACGAAATACCAAATCGTCGTTGGTCACCAATTATATAATTATATTGCGTGTGCTTGACTCCGTATTTATCGATATTTAATAAGAGAAATAATAATCCAATTGTCAGTCAAAATCATGTATATTTCTCTGTTATCTGTTACCAAGATTATTCTCCCAGCATACTAATATTTTTAATTTATAATTAATTTTATGCACGGCAAACTATGTAATTATGTGCCGGTACAAGGTCATCAACGTACAAGCAACGACGAATTGGGGCTGAAGCTGCTATATGACTGACTGCGATGGAAAACAAGGTGACACTAATGGTGGAGCCTTGAGGAACACCATTCTCCTGGGAGTGGGCCTCAGACTCAGTGTCACCTACCCGGACACGAAAAGTGCGGACAGTCAGAAAACTTTTTACGAACTGAGGGAGGTTACCTCTTAAACCCCAGTCGTGCAGCTTCTTGAGAATGCCATACCTCCAGGTCATATCATAAGCTTTCTTCAAATCGAAGAACACGGCCACAAGGTGTTTTCGTTGGAGAAAGGCGTCTTAAATGGCATTCTCGAGGCGAGCAAGATGGTCCGTAGTCGAATGGTATCGGCGGAACCCACATTGATGTTTAGGTATAAGGTTGTGGGATTCCAGCCACCAGACGAGACGGTTGTTCACCATTTTTTCCAATACCTTGCTGAAACAGCAAGTCAAGGATATTGGACGGTAGCTAGTTAGTTGCGATGAATCTTTACCCTCTTTCAGCAGCGGAATGATGGTAGCTTCTCGCCACTGTGGAGGGTAAACGCCTTGCCTAAAAATTTCGTTGTACAGATCCAGCAACCTACACTTACCAGGATAAGGCAAGTTCCGGATCATGGCGTAGGGGATCTCATCAGGTCCAGGGGAAGTGTCCCCAGATCCTCGAAGCGCCTCCAGTAATTCTTGCATAGAAAACGGTTGGTTATACTGGAGGGATTCATCTGAGAAAAAATCAAGATCGTTTTGTTCGTGTTCGATCTTGATCCGCAGGAAGCCCGGGTCATAATTCTGGGAGCTACTGACGCGCTCAAAGTGCTTAGCTAAGCAATTAGCTATTTCCGCGCGTTCAGTGATGTTTCGACCGTCGACGATGAGAAGGGAGGGCATTGGTGAACGGGAGGATTTCCCTGTAATGGCCCTCACTCTTCTCCATACCTCTGAGTTGGTGGTGGAGGTATTAATGGCCGAAACATATTGCTCCCATGATAGCCTCTTTTGCTCTTTTATAGTTCTTTTACAACGTGCTTGAGCACGTTTGTAGGCTATCACATTTTCCTGCGTGGGGCGACGTCTGAGTTCGTTGTACGCCCGCTTTTTCTCTGCAACTGCTACACTCACGACTTGATTCCACCATGGTACGTGACGTTTGGATGGAATGTTTAACGACTTCGTTATACTCTGATATGCTGCTTCAATGACACTGGAGGACATTTGCTCCACATCATCTTCTACGTCTCCAGTCAGCTCGGGTGTACGGAATGAATCAGCGTACATCTCCCAGTCAGCTTGACGGAGACGCCATCTCGGCGAAGATGAATGTGGAGTCATCGGCGTGGTACTGTTCAGTATGATTGGAATATGGTCACTGCCGTATGAATCAGACGCCAGCGTCCATTCATAACGGTGTGCCATGACCGGTGAGCCGAGTGATAAGTCGATAGCCGACAGCTCACCGGTTCTTGCGTTAATGAAAGTACCTTGACCGGAATTCAACAAGACCGTTTCAGACTCGTCTAGAAACCGTTCTATGAGTCTTCCACGGGCGTCTCTTGTGCTACAGCCCCACATGGGGCTGTGAGCATTAAAATCTCCTAGTAACAAAAATGGACGTGGTAACTGTAATGTAAGCTCGGTCAGTGATTCGACATTCCAGTCGAAATCTGGTAAGTAGACCGAGCATACTGTGAACTGTGGCGGTTTTAGAAATTGTATTGCAACTGCTTGTAGGGGGGTGTTTAATGGGTGATCCCGGAAGGGGACGCCATCTTTTATTATGATGGCAACACCCCCCCCCCCTGCGCCCTGATGTCTGGCTGTACGTCGTGCCGGCAGACTTGATGATATTTAATGTTAAATTGTTCCGCCGGCCATAAATGTGTCTCTTGGAGGCACACGCACATAGGCGTGTGCTCAGCCAGAAGCATCTGCAATTCACAGTAATGGTGCTTAACACCATTACAGTTCCACTGTACGATAGCCATTCTTGTTACTAATCGGGTTGCTCCCTAGGAAGTGTGGCTACTTCCTAGGTTTCCCCTTAGGCCAGCCTTTCTTTCTTTTTATCGTTTTCACCTCGGCGTCTGAGTTATCGGACTCTGTGGCCGAGGTGTTGGTATAGGCGTCGGACGTCGGGCGTTTCACACCCGACCGTACCGACGCATTCGTACTTTCCGAGTCGCTCATCGGTGTTGTGATTGAGCGACTCGGGAGGGGGGTGACCGGGCGTGTTGGTGTGCCCGGTCGGGACGGCCGCTGTGGTAGCGGAGCCGTCATAGGTGGGGGCGGAATGAATTCCGCCTCCGAGGTGGATGTGGAGGGTCCCTTTTTGGGGGACCCTGGTTTTTCCACCTCCTTCTCCCCCTCACTGTAACGCCTTCTCGGAGGCGAAGCCTTCTTCGGTGATGTCTTCTTTTTGGGAGAAGATGTCACAGTACGTACGATGGGTCCCTGAGGGGTGGTTGTGATCACCCTCTTGGCCTCAGGGACCTTGGCTGACGCTGCGGCTGATGTGGGAGTAGGCCCAGCTACACCCACAGAGCGCATGAGACTTTCTTGCATTCTTTGCATATTCACTTGCATCTGTCTCATGGCTTCTTTTATTTCTTTTAATTCACTACTTTTTTCAGCCGCTGAAGGGGCGGGGGCCGCAACAGCGCGTGCATATCCTTCAAGAGCTGAGCGACGAGGCGTATTGCCTAGAAGCTTTCGTCTTGCCTCTGGGTAGGTTAACCTCTCCAGGGCTCTCAACTCCTGAATCGCGGATTCTTGTTTAAATATGGGGCAATTCCTCGACTTAGCCGAGTGATTACCGCCACAGTTGATGCATTTAATTGGCTCGTCACATGGTCGTCCTTCATGTAACGGCCTTCCGCACACGCAGATCTGCTGCTCTATGTTACATCTTTGTGACACGTGGCCGTACCTTTGGCATTTATAACATCGCATCGGTGCTGGGATGTACGGTCGCACGTCCACTTTAGTGAAAAGGCCGATGATCACTTCTTTTGGTAGAGTGACCCTATTGAAAGTTAACAAAATTAAGGGGGATTCGGGATGTTTATTCCCCCTATTATATTTCAGCCTTTTCGCTTCAATTACCCCCTGTGGAGACATCTCCGACACTATCTCTTCCAGGGTACAGTACGCTAGAGAGGGGTGCATGATAACGCCCCTGGAGTAATTTAATACACCGTGGGGCACCACCTCTACTGCGTACTGTCCTAATTCCTTTAATGTCTGAATTTTCTCAGATTGTGCCGGTGAGAATGCCTCTATGAGCAACCCTTTGCCCGATAGTTTGGCATCTTTTACCTGCCTAATTCCTTCTTTTACTAACCTTGCCAAGAGGAAGGGACTGATCTTACTAAAGTCACTTTCCTTTGGTTTAATGACTAGAAACTTCATATAGTTAGGAACTTGCAATCTTGGGGAGTCCAGTTGCATTGGCCTTCCACGATTTTTTCCTTTTTTTGTTTGGGGAGGATTACCCCTTGTCGACTTTGTACTCACTCCACTGGATTGTGGAGCGAGTACACTCAGTGATGTAGCGGGACCAGCCGCGCTACTGCTCTCACCAGATGTTGTCGGTGGAGCTAGGTTCGCGTCCGTATTTTGAGGCCCGGACTCGCCTGTATTTAAGATATCTTTGTCTCCCATAAGCAGTAATACAAAAAGACCCCCACCCCGCTCCCCACCCTCCACGGAGCCTCATAAGGGACGTGGGACTCCCACGCCAGGGATACGGGAATGAGGGGCCCTAGGGACGAGGCCCATTGCCCCAGTGACACGCACGACCCCGGGGCGCTCGAATTTACTGCGGCCGGTGCATAACCGCAGCCACGGTCTATGCCTGAAGCCAGGGCCGAAGTGACGTGTTGTTCCGCCGTACTCGCAAGTAACGGCTTCCCTCAGTCACCAGGATCCCCTTTTCCAGGCAACGCCGCTGTGCCACACACGAGCTAGTGTGGGTCCCGAAGATGACTTTAAGTTGGGACAACATTGAAAAAACGAAAACAAAACAAAACCAAAAACAAAAAAAGAAACAAAAGATAAAAGAAAATCTGAAACAAAAAGAAATAAAAATAACGAAAACAAAAAACAGTAAAAACGAAAAGAAATAAAAACGAAGGTTAAAAAAAAGAACGATCGAGGATTTCTCCTCTAGATCCGGCATCTTTTGTGAAAACGGTGGTACCTCGAGAAGGAACGGTGCCGATCTTGGGTAGTCAGAGGCTAATGGAATCCGAAGATTACTGTATTGCGCATAAACTACCCCTGGAACCCTTAGCCTCCTTGACACCAATGGGGGATAAATATCCCTCACGGGTGCCAAGAACAGCTGCTATAGGTGTCCTCACCACCATTATTATTATTATTATTATTATAGACTTTTACGCCAACCTGGCGCTCACTACTCAGTAGGACAGTACTGGGTAACATTCACCTATACCGGCATTATGCAAGGTATTAGGCTCTGTGGAAGGGTAATGTGCCAAACCAATCCGTAAAAGTACCGTAGTACATTCACGGACGGGTTTGTCACATCACTTCTTATATTGTTGTTGTTGTTGCTTGAAACGAGGTGTTATGCGTCTATTTTGGTGTACACTGGTTCGTACGACGAGACTTTTGTGGGAGCGTAGATGTTGTCTCAATGACAGACGGCTGTGAATGCCTAGTTCGTTTTCGTGTCCTCAGAGAATAGGTAGGATTAGGGACAGAGGGAAGGGAAAGGACTGTTTGTGTTTGTGTGTGTGTTCGTGTATGTGTGTGGATTATTATTTTTTTTTTTTTTTTTAGTTAAAATTGGGGTACTGCTGCCGGTGGATGGCGCGGTCAGCAGCACCCGGCGGCATCGCCTACTAAGGGCATGCGCCGCCAAAACTCAGTAAAGATAAAAACAACACATAAAGACAGGAACACATAAATGCAATAGACAATGGACAACATACACATATTAAAATTCAACGATGAGCCCTGCCATCCCAGGGCCTAAAAAGTACGGACAGTCCTTGGTGGCGGTACGCTAAGGACTAGCCAGAGCGTCTGGTCACCAAGGTTTGAAATCCAACGATGAATCTCCGAGGTTTAAAGAGCCTCGGAATAGAAAATACTGACTAGAAATATCACCCAATAAATATCACAAGAAAAGCAAAATCTATTACGTCACTGGGGAGCCACAGGCCGACCAGTGCCGCAATAAGTAGTTAAAAACTATACCGCTGAAGGATCACAACAGCAAGCCTACAGCGGCACGACAAAATATCACAGATAAGAACAAAAATTGATGTACCACCTCGGGTGGAAAAGGCCCTCAGTGGTACATCGTTAAAACAAAACAAATTAAAATCAATCTTATTAAAAAAACAAAAACAACAATATCACAGCTTTCCGATTATTTTTTTTGCTCTGTGACACGATTCCGCTCCCCATAGTCTCGATAATTCCGAAATGACTTCGTCAACACCTAGGAGCTCACACGTGTAGGGACAGTGACATCTGATTACTGAGCAACATGTACTGTTCTGTCAGATACTGATTACTGGGCACATGTGCCGTTCTGTCAGATGTCGGGGTCAACCCACACGGGAGGCCGGTACGATGACTAGGCCACGTTCGTCCGAGTCGAGGCTACAGAGAACGGGACAATGCCACAGAGTATCACAGTATATCTGATTTATGCCCCTATGACCCCGACGGGGCAAAAGCAGTCCAGGACGCTCAAGCTCGCATCCGTATGAGGGAAGACGACATCTCCTTACTAAGCGAGCTCGCTCAAGCCGTTCGGGCAGATATCGACTCATACGCCTGGATGACGCAAACGAGTGCGTTGAGTACCGCATTCCTACCCGTCGAAGTCACAGATTTCTCCACTCGGAGTGGAGAAATCTGAGTAAAAATATCACAACAAAACAACATCACAATAATATCACAAAAAAAGAAAATAAGAGGAAAATCTTATTACGTCATTAGGAAGCCACAGGCCGACCAGTGCCGCAATAAGTAGTTAAAAACAAAACCGCTGAGGGGCCACAACGGCAAGCCCACAGCGGCACAATAAAATATCACAGATAAGAATAGAAAGAAATGATGTACCACCTCGGGTGGAAAAGGCCCTCGGTGGTACATCGTTAAAGCAAAACAGATTAAAACAATTTTATTAAAAAATAAAAACAACAATATCACAGATTTAAAAAAAAATTTCTTCCTCTGTGGCACGATTCCGCTCCCCATAGTCTTAACAATTCCGAAATGGCTTTGTCAACACCTAGGAACTCACACGTGTAGGAACAGTGACATCTGATTACTGAGCAACATGTACTGTTCTGTCAGATAACTGATTACTGGGCACATGTGCCGTTCTGTCAGATGTCGGGGTCAACCTACACGGGAGACCGGTACGATGACTAGGCCACGTTCGTCCGAGTCGAGGCTACAGAGAACGGGACAATACCACAGAGTATCACAAAGTCAACATGTGACCTGTGTTCGTATCACTTCGACGGGGCGGAAGCCGCCATATCAACGCCCACGAACGCATCCGTACGAGGGACGACGACGTCTCCTTACTGGGCGAGCTCGCTCAAGCTGTTTGGGCAGACGTCGACTCGTACGTGTGGCCGATGAGAACGAGTGCGTCGGGAGCCGCATTCCTACCCATCGAAATGACAAGAACAAGGCCAGGGAAATATCACAGGAAAAGCAATATTTGAAAAATACCACCGCAGGCATGAAAACCCAGGGTGGCATAACAAGGATCACAGATTCGTCACAGCTTGGTTAAAACAAAATCACAGATAAAATATCACTTTTCGACTCGTCTGACGCGATTCACGAGACTGGTAAACATGCCTATACCAGCTACTGCATTCGCTTTCGTCAGTCAGTTGAGCAGCGTCAGCCCCAATTTCCTACTACGCACAATCTAGACTATCGGTGAAGTTTCGCTCAATACGAGAATGCCACACTGTCGATCCTACGACAATCATCCTTGTCGAAAAAAATACCCTAGCCTCATTAGCCTGCTAGCTGAAGCTAACAGTTGCCCGCCGGGCACGAACGGGGACGTGAAGTTGGATTTTAGCCCAGCATTACTATTATTATTATTATTAGAGTACCAATTTATAAAAAAAAAAAGAAAGATAATTGTAACGAATCTCTTTTGTATAAGCGGATGCCTAAAACAAAATAAAAATTCTAATTTTAATTCTATCTATTAATTTTTTTTATTGAATTTGTGAATTAATTTATTCATTCATAAGTATTACTTCCACTGTAATTATGAAAATTTTAAAGTAACAGAGAATTATCTAATTTTGTGAGATACGAGGTACTGCATTCAATTATGTCAAAATAGTACTTCTCACAGATGGTTAGTATTGCCATCTAGGAGGTCGATGTAAAAGATCATTAGATAACGACACAAAGATAGAGTAATATACACAGGTATCTATATTGTATATATACAGTGCCATCTAATTGTGTCGGTATGTAGGTAATTAATAGTATAGATTTAAATTAGTATGTATGAATTTTAATGATAGGTTCTGCCACCAAAATCCGTCCAAAAACGATCGGTTATTTTTTTAACTAAAAATAATTCAAGGGCAAACATACTACAACGATTTAGTGGTACACTGATAATGTACGTTTGAATGAAAAATATCTCACCTCCTAACTGTTTTCAGTGGAAAGCGCCACCGATGTGTACAGGGAATTAATGCTCCCTTATGAAGACAAATGTGTGACTGCATAATAGTTACGTGGTTTTTCTGAACCATACAACTATACAAACTTCAAATAATTATTTCCCTTAAATATTCCCCACTTATTGTTTAACTATCATTAAAAAAAATTTCTCTTAAAATGAAAATTAACTGTTAAATAAAAGTACCTATATTTGAAAATATATATTTGTGTAAGTAATTAAAATTAAATAAACATACGTATTGGTTAGTTCGTATTTATTGTACTATCGGAAAATTTAACCATAAAGTAGTTATCCGTTGGTGTCTTTGCTTTGAGATGAAAAGTACTATATATGTTTAGTTTAGTTTGTGTTATATAGCAAAGTATGTATGGTCGTTTATTACATTATCGTTTCACCGTTAAGCTCGGTTTACACTGAGACAATGCACTACAAATATTACGCTGTTTTACTGAAATAAACAGACTAGTTGTTAGCTGCGATTGTTACGAGTTGACCGTGATCTTGCTTGCGTCAATACCAACGAATTTACTTAAGAGGTTCTATACAGTTATGATGATCGGAAATTTTTTTTAGTGCATATTTTTTAAGTACATTATCTTAAAAATACTCTCACCAAATTTCGTAATGATCGGAACATTATATTCCAAGTTCTACGTCAAGTAGTGCCCGCAGCTGCTCCTGCGTAGCTGCCGTTGAATCATGCAGTTAGCACTTGCTATAATATAATATAAGCGGTATGTCTACTTTCGCCGCTCTATTGTATTGTTCCAAATGTATCGCTTTGAAACTTTGGAGCAGTTGTGTATAGACATTCAAATATAAAAGGAATAAACTTGTAAGTTTAAACACTTACCCAAGAAATTATTTCAGAATCGAATTTTTTTGAGAGTATTGCTACGGTGGGTGGGATTACTAAAAAACTATCAATCTGATCAAAACCAAATTTATGCTATTATAGGTTAGGTTGGGTTAGGTTAGTAACCGAACCTAACCCAATCTTCGGTTTTAACCTAACCGTTAGGTTAGGTTAGAACCTAACTAACCCAATTATCGGTTTTAATGTAATCGTTAGGTTAGGTTAAAACCTAACAAACCCAATTATCGGTTTTAGCTTAACCGTTAGGTTCGGTTAAAGCCGATAATTACCCTCACACTTTGTATATCGTTAACAAAGAGGACAAAAAGAACACAGGCTACTTTTTACCTCAGCAAAACATTTTTGTGGAAAAATTACCCAAAAAAATAAATAAATAAATAAATAACGGACCGCAGTAGTGGCACGATATATTTTATACGTATTAACTTGATGCTATGAATTCAAACACCACGCGGGCGAAGCCGCTGGTAAATGCTAGTAATATAATATAAATTTGATCTTTGTAAATCAGGCAGTAGGTTACATTTTCAAAATGAAACTCATACATGCTTACATAAACAGGTATATTCAAAAATGTATGGTGGTGAAATACCTTCCTTGTTTTGAACGTTCCGTACTCATTCCTGTGCGGAAATTGTTCATTATGCTTATAGCTATGTCCTACGATGTTTTCAGAGTTATGTAATTTTTTTTATTATTTGTTTTATCACTTTTCTACAACAAATACATTTTATTTTTATTTTGAAAGTATTTTATTAGAAAATTTTTTATTAAATTGTTTGTATGAATTTTGCATTGCTATATGTGACTAGTTTAGCTTTTTAAAAATAAAACTGTATAACTATAATATGTAAAACTTTTAATAACTTTGTTTGTCCAAATTACACTGGTACATATCAGGGATTAAAATACACAATGTTGAGTACTACTGCAAAAAGTTCAACGGTATGAAAAAAAATTTTATGTTTAAAAATTTATTTGTTTTAGTGGTTGATCTGTTGTTTTGTTTATAATGAATGGGAAATTAATTAAACTAAATCTGTTTGTTTCGTCGGGTTCTGTAGATACTACCGGTATTTGTTTGTTATAATCAAACTAAAAGGTCGATTAAATGAACTTAAAAACTGACATATTGATACAAAAAGGAAAAAATTGGGGCCAATAAAATGAAAAATAGAAATGGATAAAAAATATTTATTTCTAAACTTGATATACCTACTGTTACCAAACTTATTTTTCTAACAGCAATATACCTTTCTAATACTCATGCGGCGCACGCATTTGGTTCGACAAATTTTCCCTCTTTACTGTTGCCACATGGCTTAATTGTATTTCAGTTACTTTCTTGCGTGCGTAAATCACACTGCGCACACAAATTGACAATAAAACACACAAAAATTTAATTAAAACACCTACAGCCATCTTTTGAGTTTTCATTTAATAAATATTACACAGGCCTGCGATGGTTTTCCCCTTTAAGATTTTACAACTGGGGGTCAAATTGATTGATAGATTTTTGGGCACTGATTGCGAGAAAAATATTTAAAAAATTCCATTACGTCAGAATTTTTTTATATTAAGTATTAAAATTTTTGACTAAAATTACCTAGGTCGACCAAGTCAAGAATAGAGGATGCATTTTTATTTATTTGCTATCTTATAAAAAGTCATAACATAATTGTAATTGGCTTTTACGGACACATTCTCATCAATGATTTATTAAATAAAACCTAATTAACTAAGTGACACATTATCTTTATTTTGAGAAAAAAGGTGAATTTTAAGGTTATCCGCTAATGAGCTCATTATTGAGAGTAATTTATTTTTTTTCTATTCAGTTTTAATTGATAACTAAACCTCACAAATTTACGATGCTGACGGGACCGTACTTATATTATAACAACTTAAAAGTTAATAAGTAGGCGTAAATGCATTTAAAAAAAAATTATATGGATATATTCTCTGTTAATCATCGGCTGTTAATAAAAATTAGTGTAAAGCAACTAAAAAACAAAAAAGTTTAAACTTTTTTTTTAATTAAAATTGTTGAAAATTTGACTGGCTGACTGTATTTTAAATGTTGTTAATAAAAAAATATTTCTTTTAAAAAAATAATTTTAAAAAAATAAAACGGTACAAAATTCGATAAAAAATTAAATGAAGTTGAATTAGATGCCTGGCAGCTTTTTAAGGAAGTAGTGAGAAATTTCCTAGGAAACCATAAAAATGAAAAGCATGAATATATTGTGAGGAAAATGATAAAAATTATTGGGAAAGTGGGATGTTCGATGTGCATTAAACTCCACTTCCTGAATTATCACTTAGACTACTTTCCTGGTAACTTGGGAGCTGTCAGTGTAAAGCAAGGAGAAAGATTTCACCAGGACCTGAAAGAAATGGAAGGTATATATCAAGGAAGATGGAATACCCGATTGATGACAGACTATTGTTTGTTGCTAAAGCGAGATGATCCAAACAGGAATTTTAACAGGAAATCTCACAATCGAAGCTTCAGCGAACAGCACAAAAGTATTTAATTATTGTTATTTTGATGCATTTAGGTTATATAAATATATATTGATAACGTTTTTTAAGTAATTTAATACACTTTTGGTTTTAATATAATTTTATTTTTCTGAAATTGTGTTTCTTTTTATGATTTTTCTCGTGGGGCTTTTCCATAAAAACTGAGGGTGATTGTGAAAAATTAAGTACATATTCGTAATCAGCGCACCAAAATTCGCTAAGATCAGTCTTCAAATCCAAAAGGGGATAACATGATTTAAAATTCGCAGGTCTTTGTTATTATTTTTACAGAAACTACTAACAAAGTGCGAGAAGTTGTCGATTGCCCACGAGAGCGAAGTTGAGCGGACGATCGTAGTGAGCGCGCTCATTCGCCCGAGTGGGCAATCGATAATCCTGCAAGAGTTTCATATACTATTTTTTATTAAGAATTTCATATAATTTTTCCGTTAATATTATTATTTTTTAATCCTTTTTAAAATAATATTTTTGAGTGTTTGTCGTTTTTTTGAATTAAATATTGTTTAAATTATTTTGTTGGTGGTTTCTATAGAAATAATTATGAAATACTTATTAAATGAAAAATCAAGAGGCAGTTCTGCGTGTTTTATTGTTAATTTGCGTATGGAAAGTGTACTTTCCGCACGCAAAAAAGTATGTGGGAAGAGTGCAGTGGGCAAACAGATATTTTGCATACGAAAATGTGTGCGCCAAGTTAATATTTCTCCCGCATGAGTAATAAGAAACAATTTTTTCTACTCCTACTATTACAAGTAACATTTTGTGCACGAGTAACTTTATGTAAAAATTAACAATTGCCCACACCGTGCAATAATAGCGTGCGAATTAATTTCCCACTGTTTAACATAATAAAAATGTAGGCTGTTTCCATAATTTAATAATAATATACTATTTTGTACTTAAAATCTATATTAATAATTCTGAAAATTTAACTCAAGTGTATCAAGTCCCATAAGAATATTAGTTTTCTCACTTTTACCATGGGAAACAAGTTAGGACAGATTTTTATAACGAACAAAATGGTACAAAATATTTTATTGGTCATTTCACTGTAGGTGTCATGAAATGAGAGCTCATTTGGCGTGTAAGGTAATTTGTGTGTCTTATTGGCAGTTTTTGATATTGTATTCTATTGATTTATAGATTTTAATCCATGATTTCTTCTCTATGATATGTAACGCGCAAACTCAAGAAAAAACTCGTAGCCTCGCTTATCGTTGTTCTAATTTCAAAAAGTCAGTTAATTGACAGATAATATACAGATACGTTTAAGTATTCATTCGGTAATCAGCTCCAACCGAAATAATTTTAAGTAGCCAGTTTAAGTATTTCTTTAAAATTAAATAATTTAAATAGCCGGTTTAAGTATATTTTGTTGACATATGTGTGGTTTGTAGTAAATTTAAAGAGGAACTGCTTTTCTTCCGCGGCGCGCATTAATACACACACATAGCTGTACTGGGTACTGCTAAAGGGACGGTATGTAGGTTTTATTCACTCTTTTCGCAAAAACGATGGAGTACAACAGACGTGTTCTTTATTCACGCGGTATAACACAACTATAGCGAGCAAGAACAATAGATTTTATTTACCTTATTTTTGATTATTAGTAACTTAACAACACCAAAATTCTAATCATATAAAAATAATATGTCGACATACTCATTGGAATCATTTATCTATACACACACACACACACACACACACACACACACACATATATATATATATATATATATATATATATATATATATATATATATATATATATATATTTATATATATATATATATATATATATATATATATATATATATATATGTATATATATGTATGTATATAGATAAATGATTATGGTATTACCCAAACTCTTATATTTTGTGTTTCCGAAATCCGAAATCCGAAATCCAAAGAACGAATAACGCCATGTTGAAGAATAATTTTAAGATGCCTTAGACGAGGAATATTCCAATGAGTATATGTACATAATATTTTATTTTTATATGATTAGAATTTGGGTGTTGTTAAGCTACTAATAATCAAAAATAAGATAAATAATTGTTTGTTAACTTGCATCTTTTAATTCAAGTTTAGGTTTCTTGAATATTTTATAACATTATTAACTTGGCACCAAAATTATTTAAATTTAAATAAATTTATATTTAAACTTATTGCTTACTTGTTTTCCTACATACACACCATTTATTTCAGAATATTGCTTTATTTTCAGGGTGAAAACCGATTTGTAAAAGTACTTAGGTTTTGCCTTTACTAACCACATTTCATTTCATATCGGCCTTATACCCTCCTGGTGAAATGGGCCCCACCAGTTTTAGTTATTAGCACGCTACCTTTGTAGTTATCAAAATTTACAATTAAAATTTAAATAAATAAAATTATCAGTAATCACGGGTCATCGACTTTAGTACAGGAGCCGAGCACCCTTATAGTTGAGGAGCCCTGCCTTTTAATTTTTTAATTTAAATTTATACCCTTATACTTACACTACTAACCCGTACTAATACACCTGTTACCATAATAATTTTACTAAACCATACTAAAATTACTAACCGAATAGATTTTCCTTTTCCATATACAAATTTTCCGCATACTAATATCACTAACAACTACTAACTCCGTATACCATATCCATAATTTATTAACATTATTAATACACTAACCCAATCAACATTTTCCCTTATTGTTCTTAAAATTGGTTTTCTTTCTTATCCAATACATATAAATTCAGGCCTTCCGGAATTTATTAGTGTTGTCAGTAAATATTCAAACTTCAAATTTATTCCTGGTTACAGTAGATATCTGAATTTCAAATTTATATTTCAAGAAAATTTAAGTCGTAAATTTACCCAAAAAGTTTTCCAATTCTGCCTATATGGTATGTTTGTAGTTAGTATTTAAAAATAAAATTTTACATAAATTATATATATAATTTAACTAAATAAGTTAAATTTCTTTAAATATAGATATACATATATTTCGTATATTTTTATTTAACATATTTTTCGTATATTTTTATTTAAACAATTTTAGAAACTTTTATAGGTCCACTTAGCATTTCAGCGACACTTCATCATCCGACACCACAAATAGCGGACAACACAGTTTTAATATCATCAGTAGCGGACCAGTTAGCGGAACAACAAAGGTTGCTGTCTGAGTTAGTCCGTGAGTTTACCAACAAAAGCAGTAGTCACTCATCATTTCCGGTTCAACCATCACTGAGGTTCGAGCACTTTACCAGAGACATTCCAATTTTAAATGTGCAGTTCCCCGAGCCCATCATTAACTTCATTGCAGCAATCAACGAGGTAATAGTACTTAATTTATTTGATCAAAAAATTTTTCTAACTTTTTTAACTTGTTTGCGCAAAAGAAATTCTAATAATAATACACTTGCAACTTTAACTAACAATCGTTCGTCATCAAATTCGTCTATCGAAAACAACAACCAAAATGCCAACCTATCTATTTCGAAGGTTTCAAATCAAAATTTTCAGTAAACTACCCAAACTTCTTTTGCTTTAAATATACTTTACCTGTTATTAATGTAAATATTTGTGGTACTGAAGGTGTCGCCCTCCTTGACTCTCGTTCGACTCTGAGCGCCATATCTTTGAAATTTTTGACTAATTAATTAAAATCAATCCAAAATTGAAGTGTTTTAGAACTGAACTACAAGCTTCTTTACCCGGGAGTAATAAAATTTTCTTCCGAGAAGCTGTCAACTAATTTTTACATTTCAAAATTTCCACATTATCTTGGAATCAAACATTTTACATTTGTAAAGATTTGCTATTCGATATTTTGTTGGATTCGCCAGCTTTAACCTTTTGTCGTATAATTATTAATTTTTACAATAAAAATATTACATTTTCACACAACAATGGTTTGGTTGTAGATTTTAAATTTATTCCCGATGAAATATCGAATCGTATAAGTGTAATGTTAGATGGTACGTCAGTTCTGAATACTACCCAACAGACCCGATTAAATAAGATAGTTAAGGAATATAAAAAAGTTTTGTCAAAAATTTCGGGTCGTGCAAAAAATTTCGAATACCACTTACATCTTAAACAAAATGTTGTAATAGCAAAAAAACCCTATTATTTATTGCCAGAGCGTACATTTTTGCTAGAGCAACATCTTCTGGAACTACTAAAATTGGGTATCATTTCAAGATCCCAATCTCCCTATGCTAGTGCCGTATTTTTTGTTAAGAAGACTAACGGTCTTCGGCTTGTCGCAGACTACAGATTTATGAATTCTTATTTGACATATGATCCATTAACCGCTGTTTCGATGAATTCGATATTTATACAAATGGGCAATTCAAAAACTTTTAGTGTCGTCGATTTATCTCAATCTTTTTACCAGACTTCCTTAGCGGAGGAATCGAAGAAATATACTGCCATCATTACGGCATTTGGTCATTTTCATTTCAATGTTGTATCCTTCGGTCTTTGTAACTCAGCGCAAGCGCTCTTCAGATACTTGATGATTGAGCTCGCCGATTATCATAGGGAATTTCTTTTAATTTATTACGACGATTTAATTATCCATAGCCCAGATATCGAGTCTCATCTGAGACACATTGAACCATTACTTGCTAGATTTAAAAAATTAAACCTTACGATCAATCCAGATAAAGTGCAATTTTGCAAAGCTCGACTTAAAATTTTGGGTCATTCAATTTCTACTTCTGGCCGTTTATCGTTAGAAGACCGAATAGAGGCAATTAAAAATTCGCAAGTTCCAAGAAATTTAAAGGAGCTTTAAAAATTCGTCGGCATGTGCGCTTTTTATACCAAATTTATACCAAATTACGCACAAATTGTAGCACCTTTAATTTCCTTGAAAAAGAAAAATGTTAAGTTTCAAATACGTGACGAACTTACCACGGCTATTCGTATCCTGAAGGAAGCACTCAATACACCATCTATATTAAAATTTCCAAATTTTAATTATCCGCTAGTTTTAACCTGTGATGCTAGTGCAAACGGTATCGCCGGTGTTCTTCAAAATCAGTTACCACAGGGATTATTCCCCATCGAATATTTTTTACAAAAATTACATGGTGAACAAGTTAGATATATATAGTTCATATGAACTTGAGCTTTTAGCTGTTGTCAACTCGGTACTCCACTTCAAGGATTATCTTGTTGGCAGGCATTTTATTATCGAATGTGTTTGTGCAGCCGTTAATTGGTTTGCAAATACACCACGTAAATTTTCTAAACTTCCAAGGTGGCTACTTCTTCTTTCTGGATTCGATTTCAAATTAAGATCAGAATCAAATATCAAATCCTCAGTTACAAGATTAAACTGAAGTACTGTTTGAGCTTATGCACACACCTGATGGTTAGATGTCTATCAGTCATGCACAGCGACTTGATGATGAGTGTAAACTCATTTTATCTGACCTAGATTCGGGTATTAAATATAATAACTTTACATTATCCGACGGTCTCTTGTGTAAGCTCGTAGACAGGCGTAGGCTTAAACGTGTCGTGCTTCCATCTTCTATGCTGGATTTTGTGATTGAATATTTTCATTCTATATCTCATCGTGGTTTAACAAAATGTTACAGGGCAATTGCGCGACGATTTACGCATCCCCAACTCTTTAAGCGTTATAAGAAGTACATTCAGAATTGTCAAACATGCGCTGTGGTGAAACCAGCCAATGTGTCAAATGAGCTACAAATGCAGTCCATACCACCCGAAGCTGTTTGGTCTCGGCTCCACGTGGATCACGCTGGCCCGTTAATCATATCGTCATCAAAAAAGTATACATACATATTTTTGGTTGTTGATGTTTTTTCAAAATGGCTAATAGCACTTCCGACGCGTCGAGCAACGGCCGAAACTACCGTGGAACTGCTGAAGTCAATATTTTTCACATATGGATTTCCATCTATGCTTGTAAGCGACAATGGTCGGGCCTTTAAAGCTAATCTCTATCAAGATTTTCTGTTTCAACATGCCGACAAGCCTGTTTTCACGACTCCGTATTCGCCTCGTTCCAGTGCAGCGGAAAGGGCTATACAAACTGTTAAAACCAACTTAACAGCTCTTCTTTTACATAATTCGCTGAGGCATAAGGACTGGTCACAAGTATTGCCGTCAGTCGTGTTCCACTACAAACGTTCGTATCAAACCGCAATTAATTGTTTACCGGCAGAAGTCTTTTTGAAACGCTTACAACCACCTTGGACAATGCTATGGGTATTCAGTACATATTGTTACAATCTACACCGCCTTCCGACGAAGAAATTGCGCTTGCCTTACAAAAAGCTAAAACATCATATCAGCAAGCATCTAGTTCTCGACCGCAAATATCACAGTTTAGAATTGGGCAGCCAGTATTGTATAAACGCCAACAACAACAACAGCCGTTTGACCAAGACAGTAGCTTCCAACAGAGGTGGCAGGGCTCGTATATGTTGGTTCATTTTTCATCTCCAACATCAGTCATCCTATATAATCAGCAGACGAAGAATTCCATCCGCGCACACGTAAATCAGATAAAGAAATTCACCCCGCAATTGCCCTTACAAACACAAGTAGATTAGGTATACTGCATATACGTAATATAATTTTCTTATCTAAAATATAACATTGTAAAGAAACTTTGTAAAAGCATTTTGTGTTTCCGAATTCCGAATTCCACTTCCGATTTTTCGAATTTCAAATTTCCAATTTGAAATTTACACACAAAATTTCTATATAAATCTTAATATTTATCATCGTTATTGCATTTGTCGATATATATTATTATTAAAGTTACGTAGTAAAAAACTAAGAATAAAAAAAATTTTTTTGCTTTTCAAGCCAAAAATTTTTGCCCGCCTTTGGGTGAATGTCCTGAAATGACAGCTCATTTGGTGGGTAAAGTAATTTGCGTGTCTTCTTGGCAGTTATTGATAGTGTATTTTATTGATTTCTTATCGATTTTAATCTATGATTTCTTCTCTATGATATGTAACGCGTAAACTCAAGAAAAAGACATGCAGCCTCGCTTACCGTTGTTCTAATTTCAAAAAGTCAGTTAATCGACAGATAATATACAGATACGTTTAAGTATTCATTCGGTAATCAGCTCCAACCGAAACAATTTTAAGTAGCCAGTTTAAGTATTTCTTTAAAATTAAATAATTTAAATGGCCGGTTTAAATATATTTTGTTGATATATGTGTGGTTTGTAGTAAATTTAAAGAGGAACTGCTTTTCTTCCGTGGCGCGCATTAATACACACACATAGCTGCACTGGCTACTGCTAAAGGGACGGTATGTCGGTTTTATTCACTCTTCTCGCAAAAACGATGGAGTACAACAAACGTGTTTTTTATTAGCGAGGTATAACACAACTATAGCGAGCAAGAATAATGGATTTTATTTATCTTATTTTTGATTATTAGTAACTTAACAACACCCAAATTCTAATCATATAAAAATAATATGTCGACATACTCATTGGAATATTCCTCGTCTAAGGTATCTTAAAATTATTCTTCAATATGGCGTCATTCGTTCTTTGGATTTCGGAAAGACAAAATATAAGAGTTTGGGTAATATCATAATTATTGATCTATATACATATATATATATATATATATATATATATATATATATATATATATATATATATATATATATATAGCGCCTGTAAAAAAATGTTTCCATAAAAAAATATATTTACTATTGACATTGAGCCATTAGGTACTTACGATCCTAGGAAGGTAATTAAATTGCTTACGTTTCTAGGCAGGTAAGTGTCGCTTACACGACAAGCTACCAGGTAAACGGTAACTTACGATTCAAGAGGTTGGAAAAAAATTTTTTTTATAAATACGATACATATTTGTAATTATTTTATAAGGAAAAAATTTTTTATATATTTTTTAAAAATGTATAATAATAATGAAATGAAGGTCCGTGAAGTTGGCTCCCCCTTTCCAACACTAACGATGAAAATTTTATAGTCGCTAGTGCTACGTCAGTGATGCTTAGTGCTCAAATTTTAGCGTTAGTGCTCTGTCGGTTCAGCCTTTATAGCATAGAATTTGGGGGGCGGGGGCTAACTTCACGGAAGTTGCCCCCCCACCCATATGAGCTATAATGATGAAAATGATATCGTTGGTTAGGGCTACGTTAGTGCTGGCTAGTGCTTGGGTTGTAGCGCTAATGCTCAATTCGTTCGAATCTTAGAGGCGAAAATGTTTTAAGCACAGAATTCCACAATTACTTTTGCGCGGTAAATTTAAAATTAATTGTCTTAGCGCGAAAAATTTAAATTAGCACACGATTCAACTTTTTAAAATTAGACAAGATTTTAAACAATTTTTAATGAGCTGCGTCTGCGCGTTACTCTAAATTGGTAAAAATACTTATTTTTCACGCTGAAACAAGTTGTTTCCGCGTGGACAATTCAAAATAATACGAAGGCGCAGCTCATTAATTATCGTTTAAATTTATAGATCCATGGAGTTTGCGCCTCGATTTCAGCATTAAACACAGAGTTTATATAGTACGAAACAATTTATTTTAAATTTTCATGTCGTACGTCGCTTAGCGTAATTTAATAATTACTGAATTCTTTTCGAAAGTTTCTACAATACAAATATCTTTGTTAATTATATTTTTTTTGTTTTTTCTTCGATTTTACTTTTACAATTATCTTAAATCGATTACGATATCTTAAGATTATCTAAAAATGCCATATTTGGAGAAAGTATTAAGATTAAATGCGATTTCAATTTAACATTATTTTGTGCTAATCGTAATTTTAATCAGTGTACTGTCTGAGTCACCCGCTGTTAATGCTAACTAATATTTTAAATCCGAAAGTGAGTTTGTATGTTTCTTTGTTTTTTGTTTATTTATTGCTTCAACTTAACCAGCAGATTTGAAATTTTTCCCAGAGAAAACTTAGGGCCTGGGTGGTATAGATAACCTACTTTTGCCCTAGGGAAAAGTTTTATTTCTGTTGCAAAACTCCTAAGAAAATATCGATCAAGAGCGAGTCGGGCTTGCACAATTAGGGTTCCGTACAGTGGGCAGTCAATAGACCAAATTAAACTATATTTATGTATATTTAAACTTTATTCAAATTTTTTTTCGCCTGAATCTCCGAGGTAAGTTACGTTACAAGTTTAATTTTCTCGAAAGGTTAAGATTAATAGAAGTAATTTTCCAAACTAAAATTTGATAGATACGTTTAGGTGTAGCGTACTAAAGTCACAGTTTTGGACACTCATTTACTGACTGATTAAGTTTTCCTTCACAATTCCAGATGACTATCGGCATAGTTCCTTAAGAAGACGGCTGCAGACGCATACCCACCAAATCCTAGCTCTCACCCAACTTTCCTTCTCCTCCACCCACATCATAATGTAATTTGTAATGTATTAAAAGTATAAAGTCGTAAAAATAATGATGTGGGTGGAGTCTGTTATAGACTAACTGTCATAAAAACGGACATTAAACCGCATTATTGTTATTATTATTATTATTACTGACTAATTAGGGTGAATGCGGGAGAGATGCCGCACATTTTGAAAACATTTGATAATTCTTAAAGTATGCATTTAATTGATTTTAAATTTGGTACACAATAAATCTAAACATTGTTCTTTAAAATTATTTATAACTAATTTTAAATTTTGAGTCATAAAGGATTCGTAATTAACTCGGCAATTCCCATGCCGCGATCTATCGAGAAAATATTCTTATTTTGTGCTAGTTTTTATCTTTAGGTACTCAACATATAAAAAATAAATAATTGAAAAAAAATACCCTTTAGTTTTTTTTTAAATGGCGTGTCAATTATAGGTCATATGGGCCGTTATTTCTAATATGAACTGATAAAACGGTATGATTTTACCGGCAAAAAATCACTTTCATTATAAGCTTGATTCTTAAATAATAATTTGTTATAACAATAATAACAATACCTACTTTTTAGACATTTTTATAACAGCGAAAATACCACAAGATACACTCACACGCAATAAAATAGCAAATCGTTTGAAACAACAGAATTAATTTGACCGTTAACATAACTTCAGTGTTGCCAAATTAAAACCATAAATACTACTAAGTATTAACATTTTAGTCGTAACACATTTATTTTTAAAATTTGTTATATTGTCTGTAAAAAAAAATCACAAATCACTGTCACCTAGAGGTGACACTGGGAATTCCCGAGTTAACATTTTTATAGAGCCTGCAAAGCGGCGTCTCTTCCACACCTATGGGAGAGATGCCGCATCAAAGAAGGTGAGACGCCGCATAGCTCATATTAAAAATTTTGCGTTTTACACACATCTCCATATATGATGCATGCCATATGTAACCATTTTTGGCACTTTATACATCTTAACCAGTCAACTTTTTTTTGTTTCTGAGTACTTTTCAAAACATTCAATACACAAGCAATCATCTTTATTTTTGTTATCTTCACTAATATGAGAGCTCTTCCTGATCCATTAATGGATCTTTTATATTTACGTGGCATAATTTACAGTCAAAAAAAAATTGCATAATTAATCCTGTATATAAGTCTATGTTTTTAAAATGTAATATGATGCGGCATCTATACCAACTTTAAATGCGGCAACTCTCCTTTTTGTTGGGATAGATGCTGCATGTTGCTATAGCAAGCATAGTGCGGAATTCCAACCTAAAATTTTATAGAGTACTTTTAAAATGTTCGTAAATTAATAACAAAATTTATTTTCATTAAAACAATGAAATATACATTACAATACAATACGTTCTTAAATTTTAATAAATTAAATGCTTCATAAAATATTATGTTAAAAAATTTACTTTTCAATAATAAAATGTTGGATAATTTCTAAACTGATGGACTAATCGTAAATGCTACCATATACAGCTTAAAAAAATAACTTATTTTAAACATATAATCCATTAATAGCGCTATCTATCAATCAGCGGGCGAACTATGGCTACTGCGACATCTCTCACGACATGGAAACTCTCCCACACTTACCCTAATAGATTACCAAAGATCCTAGGGTAATTCCAATCGAGCTACAACTTTGGAATTTGAAATAGAAAGTGTTTAAGGTAATAAATATTAGAAGATAATTGGATCAACATAAATTTGAAGATATGTTACAATAGATATTAAACAGTTTTATTACACTATCGAAAAAAGCCGCAGTTTTCCTGCAATCTATGACTCAGATATCTACGAACTCTGTTTTTAGCTTTAGGAACTTCAGTGATAGAGGGGGGAACGATCATTTTTTACAAATTTTCAGCTATATTATTAAAACCACTGGATCAAAAATTATAAAAAAAAAGAAATATATAGTTATTTCGAATCTTTGCAGGTAGCTATTTTAAATGATAAGATATTAGTTGAAATATTTTTTTCTTCAGACGAAACTGACAGTTCATTTTAATCCCAAAAAATTTTTAGTCTGCTTGTTAACTGGCGATGTATGTGCGTATCCACAAAACCTAACATACCAAAATTTAAATTTCAACGTTACATATGTAGGACATTCGAGGAAAACGTCCGTCATCTAAAAATAACAATTCTCAATAGCGACATTAAGTTCAGTATCCATGTCACTACTGAGAATGATTTTTTTTTAAAGAGATATTGAAATTCGATAAGTATGCTCTATACGTTCTTAAATTCATGTTATAATTTCAAATACCATCCGTGGCAAGTCTAGTACTAATTCTAAAGACAAAAAAATTTCTTGATGGTTTACATAGTCTCTATTATTTCAAATTTTCTGCGTAAAAATTCGGTTATCAGACCTCGAAAGAAATATAAGTATTACATAAAGTAATATAGGTATATTGTAAAGAACGGCAACTACTTAAAATAAAGACTAAATATAAAATTTAAAATAAAACTTTTCGTATAGGTAATAACAAGTGTTAAAATAGCACTAACGACTATAAAAATTCCGTCTTTAATGCTGAAATCGAGGCACAAACTTCATGGATCTATAAATTTAAACGATAATTAATGAGCTGCGCCTTCGTATTATTTTGAATTGTCCACGCGGAAACAACTTGTATTGTTTCAGCGTGAAAAATAAGTATTTTTATCACTTTAGAGTAACGCGCAAACGCAGCTCATTAAAAATCGTTTAAAATCTTGTCTAATTTTAGAAAGTTGAATTGTTCACTAATTTAAATTTTTCGCGTTAAAACAATTACTTCTAAATTTGCCGCGCAAAAGTAATTTTTGAATTGTGTGTTTAAAACATTTTCGCCTTTAAAATCCGAACGAATTGAGCATTAGCGCTACAACCCGAGCACTAACCAGCACTAACGTAGCCCTAACCAACGATATCATTTTCATCATTATAGCCAATTTCCGTGAAGTTGCCCCCCCCCCCCCCCCCCCCGACACAAATTTTATGCTATAAAAGCAGAACCGACAGAGCACTAACGCTAAAATTTGAGCAGTAAGCATCACTAACGTAGCACTAACGACTATAAAATTTTCATCGTTAGTGCTGGAATGGGGGAGGCCAACTTCACGGACCTATGAAGTGATTACACTGGACTACTTTCTCTATTGAACAACCGTCACAATTGTAAATTTAGTGCAAAATACTCTTAATTCATTAGGGAATTTAAAATTTAAATGATAATTATGATATTAATAGATTTGAGCGTTACTTTATGGTATTTCATATTTGTAAATAATAAACAAATACTTTGCAAAATACCACTTTTATTATAAATAAAAGTTTTAATTATAAAAAAAGTGGTATTTTGCAAAGTATTTGTTTATTATGATAATTATGGTAATTATAAAATGATAATAATGATAACTGAACTTTTAAAAGATTTAATATCATCTAGAACAGTGAGTCTCAAATTTGACACCTCAAATATGCAGAAATGTGTAGATAATGGGTATGTGGTTTACAATGAATTTGTCCCGGCGACCCTCCAAATATCTTTCATGGCCCCCATTTGAGAATCAATGATTTAAAATGTTACATTTTGATTTAGAAATCATTACTTATCCTCAAATACACACTCTGTAGCATATTCCGCTTCTATAGTAAGTCATTGCAGGATATTTTTAAAAAAATCTTCATACGCAGCCAAGCAAGATTTTAGAGCATTTAAATTCTGTATTTTTTCACATTTGTTGGAACCTAGTACAATAAAGAAATAATTATTCCTAGTGTCTAGGCCTACACCATCGAAACACACACACACACACACACACATACTGAAAATATAAAGATATAATGGTTCTGTACTAACAGTATGCAGTTTTGGTATTTTTAAGAATTAAACATTAGGCCTACACATCTAAATTTTTTAAATGCAATTTCATTCAATCGTTCAAAATTTCCCGCAGCTTGGACCAGAGACCAGTCAAGGGCTGACATTTGACTTCTTTCTGCACTAGAGCAGGATTTTCATTCTTTGTTTTACCCTCACATTGGGACGGCATTCGATTAATTTCTGCACTAAACAATACGCTTACCTTTTACAAACCAAAAAAATTCTAATAACTTCGATTTTTTGTTGGTTGACTAGTGTTTGCAATAAACGATTCAATTATTATTGAAAGAAAAAAATGGTGGCTCCCCTTAGTACATTTTGTTCATTCAGTAAATATCACTGTTCGTTTCTGGTAAACGTAAATAGACCATGATAACGATAGGATCGTTTGGAAATCGAAAACTTTTATTATGGAATAAAGTTTATTAATTAGGGAAAATATTTCATCCACTTTCATATGCTGTTACGTCAAAATTTATAAAAGCAATTGATAGTACGAAACTTGACGACTTGTTTTGTTAATAATGACACAATAGTATAACGAAAATATTAATTCTTTTTACCTGAAATAAGATGCAAATGATGTTTAAAAATTAAAACTTTTTCTTTGTAACTAATTTTATAAGTGCGACAATGAGTTGGTTTATCTGTCTCGTTTTAACCTCAAAGCCTAACCGATCGACTTTGAATTATGAAATTATAAAATTGATGAAAACATTTACATAAGTACTGCATACGATTATTAAACCACTTTGACATCAATGCCTACATACAATGGTGCATTTTTTGTTGCTAGAAAAATTAGAAAATCGACTGTTTTTAAGAGAGATACATTGTTTTCTTAAGAACAGTAGCTCAACATCTCCCACATAATTAAAAGAAATTGTGAATATTCTAATCCTAAATAATAGTTATTATAAATGCGAAAGTGAGTTTGTTTGTGTGTTTAACTTACTTTCACGCCTCAACGGCTTAATTAGTCAACCATTGCATAGATATAGCTTGGATGACAAAGACGATTACAGACCACATTCTAATCCGGAAAAATATTTAATTTCCGAGCGAAATTGTATTCAGTTATGGCAGTTGACTATTAAAAAGCAGATGATTGGTTTCAAATTTTGTATGTTGCTAACAGAAACGACAAAAAAGAACAAAGGCTGTTTTTTACCTCGGAAAGACATCTCAGTTCCATGGGCAATCTCATTCCCGTTGGAAAATATACTACTACAAATAATTAAGGGAGCAAAAAAAATTGTCAATTTTTTTAGTGATTTTTGAAGGGCTGTATTTACGTGAAAAATGGTCGCATTGAGATGTTGGAAAAAGCGTTTTGAAGCTCCAAGATTCTAGTTTTCAGATCTTTCGTCCAAAAATTTTTAGGAGTGACAGTTATCGAGTAATTATAAGGAATAACACAAAAAAAGTTTTTGAAAATTTTTTGTTTTATTTTTTTTTTTTTTTTTTTTTTTTTGGTCTACGGGCTTGAAAAATTATTTTACAGTAAAACAATGGTATTGACATGATAGCCGGTTTATTCATATTCAAAGGGCATAGCCGGGTAAGATAGGGAAAACGTCCCTTGACGCAAAATTGATTGTTTTTATAGGAAATAATACTTCTTAGCCCCAGATACATTCCTACCAAATTTCAACCCTCCGAGGCTAATAGTTTATGAATACACAAACAGACAAAAATTTTTCAAAAAAATTTTTTTTGACGAAATTATTGAGCCAATTTATTTGAGTTCAATATACATTGTGTACCCACCTTAGGCGAAGTAATAAAAATAAAATTGACGTGATATCCCTTTACTATATTAATTTTTAAAAATTTTTAAATTTAAGCTAATTTATTTTTGGCACTTACGCGTTAGCGACACCCACTATTTTTTGTTCAATAATTTGTCTGTTAGTACTCTATAACATATTTGTATGGAAAAATTTTAGTTGGTAGAACAAGTAGGATAGCTAGGAGAGTTCTACCCCACAGTAAAACCCCAATTTTCCGGACTACTTTTTGACGGTGTTAAGAACCGTGTAGATTGAGGTCCTACTGTACCTAGAGTATGAATTGATCTCTGACCCGGCACGTACCGAATACATGTATTTAAAATTTGTTGTTGACATTTGACCCCAACACTCGCTCATACTGTTGGCCTTGAAATTCCAAAGACATGAGTCATTACTTCAACAACCACACAAGTAGTTAATCCATTATGGGTCATCACAATTTGTTCATAACGATTTAGTTTTGTGTTAACCCATTACCCGCCGTAGTTTTTAAATCCAAACCTAACGCATGCGTACTGAATTTTAGTATACGACGCATGCACAGACTGAATTTTAGGCTACAAATTGATAGATGGGGTACACTACCGCGTCAAAAATGTGGGGAATACCCTGACTCGGGGGTGGCCCCAAACTTTTGACACCGTACTGTACTTAAATTTTTGGTACACTGCCATGTCAAAAGTGCGGACGCCCCCAACTGAAAAAGGTATCCGATCACTTTTTGAAGCGCACTGTACTTATTTTTTGTGTGTACATGCAAGCCTTAGCCTTTAATCTCACTTAATTGAGTCATCTTAAACGAAAGGTACACTATCACGTCAAAAATGTGGGATTACCCTAACCCAAGGGGTGGCCCCAAACTTTTAACGCCGTACTGTACTTAAATTTTTGGTACACTGCCGTGTCAAAAGTGCGGACCCCCTAACCAAAAAAGGTATCCGATCACTTTTTGAAGCGTACTGTACTTGTTTTGTGTACGTGCAAACCTTCGCCTTTAATCGCACTTAATTGCGTCATCTTAAATTGGGTGCGGTCGCTAACGATAAATTTTGTCGGGGGCGCACTGTACCAAGCGCTAGATTTTAAAATCAGACTCCGGGGTCCAGATTTCTGACCGCTACTGTACTGTAAATCGAGTGTCTACTGTACTTTTCAACAAGTTTAAGCCTGTTTTCAGCAAAGTCAGCACTTTTTTCTTAACAACGCAATAAATTTAATTTTAATTTTAGTAGGCGATCTGATTATAAACTGTTTATTTAAAATTTTTTTGCGTTGTATAAATTAATTGCATTGTATTATACAAAAAAATTGTCGAAATATAAACCTTGACATTTTGACCTCGCACGTGCTAACTAGAATTAACCTTGGAAAATTCCAGGAATTTTTATCAGTTTTAAAATAAACAAACAACCAATAATTAAATGTTTGTTTTAGCTGAATTATGATCATATGACTCATATAAGGAGTTTTTTTGGTATAAGAAAGATGACGTCATGGAATATTAATGAGTTAAAAAAATTGTTTAGTAAAAAATATCACCCATTGTAGGCCTCAAGCAAGAAATTATTTTTATCAGTTTTAATACTTTAACATTTAACTTACAGTGACCAATTTTTTAGTTAACTAACAAAAGTTCTTGAAATTTTAACAAGTTACAAAAAATATTACTTCTTATAGTGCACAACATTTTTGAGTTTGACTGTAGCACAAAACTGTTTCTATATTAAACGAAAATTATCTGAAATAATTCAATATGTACATATGTAGAGACTCTGTATATTAAAAATATTTTATGTATACACTCTGTATATTGAGAATAAGAAAGAAAATTTGTATATAATTTTAATTTTTATGAATACTAGTAAACGAATTGTATAGCCATTTATGAATAAGTATTAAATCTAAATATAAAATAATCTATCAGTATTGAAACAAACTTTGCTTAGTTTGCAAAAAATTAAATGTTTGTATAACATTTTAATACTGATATATATATATATATATATATATATATATATATATATATATATATATATATATATATATATATATATATATATATATATAAGAGTATACAAATTATGTATTTTAACCAGTATAAAAATTAAAAATTTTTTGGTTTTAAATTACTATAAACACGTTGCTTAATACAAAAATTGCAACAGCTCATTGAGTTGCTAAATTTTTATAGATTAGAGTCTATATTAGAAAATTCACATGAGAAATCAAAAATTTTGAATATATAAATAGCTACCGTAGAATTAACACACATATGTAATATACATATGCATATATAACGGGTGTATATTTAATGCTTTAATGAATGTTTTCATATACAGGGTGTATCATTGTAAATACCATTAGATTTTTTTTTTCAATACTTTTATAGGTTAACGAAAGTAACTTCTTCCTGTAAAAATTAGGGGAATTTAGGGTAATAATTAAATAAAACGCACATAATTTTTTTTTAATTTTATTTATAGAATATGTATACAAAAAAAATTAAATTGTTTAAATCTATATATTACTTAAAATCTATTTATTTTCCATATAAAAATTTTTTAAAAGAATACAATTTTCTAATGAACAAATTTTATCTGAATGAATCATGCAGCGTCTTGAATAATATTCATCTCGTAGAATGGAAATATTCGGTACATCAAATATTTCTTCCAAATTCAAAATCCACGGCTGGTGTTCGGTATCATTAAACAGATTTGAAATCCATTTCTTCTTTTCACCACCCTTGACGTATATGACATCATACTTCTTTAATACAGGTTTCAGTATGGTATGAAGTTTGTTGTACAGAATAAATCCATACGACCAAGGTATCCCATGCCAATTTCGGCAAAGCCAACGGGCAACTCGTTGAAATTTCTTCGGCAACTCGTTGAAATCAAACGGTGCTTCAAATATAAAATGTAATATATCATCTGAATTTTCCGCAGTAATACCAACTTCTTTAAAATAAAATTCGTTGTTAGCTCCTTGATAGCCTTGTATGTCAAGAAACGCCATTTTTTACCACCGCCGTAGAACTGAATTTATTTACACAATCCACGACTTTATATAGAATAATTAATAGTGGTGGGAATAGTTAGTTAATTTATGGAATGTATTCGAAACTGGCTACTGATAGCTATTGCTAGTTTACAATCAAATTACAAACTGTTAATAATATTTAGCACATTGGTCAGTACCAAGTTCTTTTCACTTTAAGACCTAGTGATTTAAGGAATGCTAAATTTTCGGGTGAAATGTGTTGTTGCTTAAAAGTTTTACGTTTAATACTCTTAGGTTTCGAAAGTCCTTTGCTAGGTTGTCTAGCGGTGAACTGCGCTGAATTGTAAATTAACATGGTTCCAAAATGTAATTGTTTTACCTCGAAAGTATAATTTTCAGCGAAAGAGATGTTAACTCTTTGACAACCACCGGTAAACAGATAATATTTTGTGTAAGTTCAACTATTTTATACCCTTTAACCATGATAAGGTGTATGAGCTGGAGTATAACTCAGAAAATTATATAGCGGTGGTGACGTAGCACACAAATGCGGTGGTTGTGTTGCGGTTGTGGGGGTGTTTATGTGGCAGTTGTGTGGTGGTTGTGGTGTTTGTGTGGCGGTTTTGTGGTGGTGGCGGTGGTGTTTGTGTGGCGGTTGTGGCGGTGGCGGTGGTGTTTTTGTGGCGGTAGCGGGGTAGCAGCGGTGTTTGCGGCCAAAATGGACAACTTTATCATTAATTCAATCGAAGCAGCAATTTACTGTATACAATGAATCGGTGGTGACATCTCGCGGTGTTTGTTGAACACAATATCTAAATTAATCAATCTGGTGACTTTCCTGTTCCCTGCTCTTATAATGGAAGACTATTAAATATCGATTTTAGATAAAATATTGGAAAATTTCGGTTAAAAAATACTATAAATAGAACTGAATTATTAACCGGATGTCATATGTTGGTTAAATTTCAGTGGATATTTGTAAATTTCAACCGTCACAGTGTAAGTGTGCCTTCTACGAGTATTGTGATAGGTGTCGAAATGAAAAACGAATTTGCATGTGTTGTAAACGGTGTATGATGCCATTTCCAAACTGTGTTTGCAATTACGTAAACTGTCCCACATGTAAAAGCCGCTGCAATTGCAAATAATTTAGTAAAATCAATCACCTGATTGCCACATCATAGGTATTGACCAATTCTACGGTTGCTAAAACAAACATTAGCATTTATTTAGTAATGAGGTATAACGTATATTTTGAGTAACAGTGGAATTGGCCAGTACCTATTAATCAGTATTAAAGTTTTGTTGAATACTCAAAATATGCATTATACCTCATTGCATTGCCGGCCATATCATTACTAATAAATGTTAATGTTTATTTGATATTTTCCATTGGTTGTGGTGTATAAACACTGATCATATGAAGGTGTGGTTGCTTCAGAGTAACTTAATTTGGTGGTGATGGTGGTGGTGGCGGCGGCGGTGGTGGTGGTGGTATTTGTACTAAGCCATCCAGTGGTGCAGTGGGGATCATAACAACACCGCTGGAGGCACCAAGGACCTCCAGTGGCAAGAAACACATACGTGGGACAAAGACAATAACAGTAAATAGAAAAAATTATGTATTAAATGATTCTGTGTTTGTCTTATTTATTAACTAACCATAGCCCCGTTAGCCTGCTAGCCAGCTAGCAGTTACCACCGAGCACGACGAGGACGAGGGGTTGGATTTATGCCCGGCCGTATTATTATTATTTTTTTTTTTTTTAAATTAAAATTGGAGTACTGCTGCCGGTGGATGGCGCGGTCAGCAGCACCCGGCGGCATCGCCTACTAAGGGCATGCGCCGCCATACACGGTAAAAATAAAACACACAAAACAGACAGGAACACATAAATGCATTAGACAACGGACAAACATACACATGATAAAATTCACCGATGAGCCCTGCCATCCCAGGCCTTCATAACGAGCGGACAGTCCTTGGTGGCGGTACGCTAAGTACTAGCCAGAACGTCTGGTCACCAAGGATTGAAAACCAACGATGAAACTCCGAGGTGTAAAGGGCCTCGGAGTGGAGAAATCTGAGTAAAAATATCACAATAAAACAACATCACAATAATATCACAAAAAAAAAAGAAAATAAGAGGAAAATCTTATTACGTCACTGGGAAGCCACAGGCCGACCAGTGCCGCAATAAGTAGTTAAAAACAAAACCGCTGAGGGGCCACAACGGCAAGCCCACAGCGGCACAATAAAATATCACAGATAAGAATAAATCGTTAATCAAAACGGTACATCGTTAAAACAAAACGGATTAAACACAATCTTATTAAAAAATAAAAACAACAATATCACAGATTTCAAAAATTTCTTGCTCAGTGGCACGATTCCGCTCCCCATAGTCTCAACAATTCCGAAATGGCTTCGTCAACACCTAGGAACTCACACGTGTAGGGACAGTGACATCTGATTACTGAGCAACATGTACTGTTCTGTCAGATAACTGATTACTGGGTACATGTGCCGTTCTGTCAGATGTCGGGGTCAACCTACACGGGAGACCGGTACGATGACTAGGCCACGTTCGTCCGAGTCGAGGCTACAGAGAACGGGACAATGCCACAGAGTATCACAAAGTCAACATCTGACCTGTGTTCGTATCACTTCGACGGGGCGGAAGCCGCCATATCAACGCCCACGAACGCATCCGTACGAGGGACGACGACGTCTCCTTACTGGGCGAGCTCGCTCAAGCTGTTCGGGCAGACGTCGACTCGTACGTGTGGCCGATGAGAACGAGTGCGTCGGGAGCCGCATTCCTACCCATCGAAATGTCAAGAACAAGGCCAGGGAAATATCACAGGAATATTTGAAAAATACCACCGCAGGCATGAAAACCCAGGGTGGCATAACAAGGATCACAGATTCGTCAGAGCTTGGTTAAAACAAAATCACAGATAAAATATCACTTTTCGACTTGTCTGACGCGATTCACGAGACTGATAAACATGCTCATACCAGCTACTACATTCACTTTCGTCAGTCAGTTGAGCAGCGTCAGCCCCAATTCCCAACTACGCACAATCTAGACTATCGGTGAAGTTTCGCTCAATACGAGAATGCCACACTGTCGATCCTACGACAATCATCCTTGTCGAAAAAAATACCCTAGCCTCGTTAGCCTGCTAGCCGAAGCTAACAGTTGCCCGCCGGGCACGAACGGGGACGTAAGGTTGGATTTTAGCCCAGCATTATTTTTTTTTTTTTTTTTTTTTTTTTGTTAAAATTGGGGTACTGCTGCCGGTGGATGGCGCGGTCAGCAGCACCCGGCGGCATCGCCTACTAAGGGCATGCGCCGCCGAAACGAGAGATATAAATAAAAACAACACGTAAAGACAGGGACACATAAATGCAGTAGACAACGGACAAACATACACATAATAAAATGCAACGATGAGCCCTGCCATCCCAGGGCTTAAATAGAGCGGACAGTCCTTGGTGACGGTATGGTAAGTACTAGACAAAGCGTCCGGTCACCAAGGCCTGAAGACCATCGCTGCGACTCCCCCCAAGGTGTAAAGACTCCGGGGTGGAGGAACCTGACTAGACAATACACAGAATTAAATATCACAGAAAACTATCACAGAAAGATATCACAGACGATACTTATTACGTCACTGGGAGGCCACGGGCTGACCAGTGACGCAATAAGGGCTTAAAACAATACCGCTGTGGAGCCATAACAACAGGCCCACAGCGGCATAACAAAATATCACAGGTAAATAAAACAATTGATGTACCACCTCGGGTGTAAAGAGCCGTCAGTGGTACATCGATAAAAAATGATAACAAAAACAACAAAACATGTATAAATAACAACAGTACCACTAAGGGTGTAAAAGGCCCTTAGTGGCATAACGACAATACTAAAAGTACCCTGCCAGACCAGCTGGAACAGGGTATCGGTAATAAATAAGACGAACACAATACTTTTTTAACACATAAAATAAAAAACGAGACTGTAGTTAAAATTCTATCGGGGGAGATTAAACGAGACGACTTGTAAAAACTGAGATGGTATGCCCCTAAAGCCTCTGAAGAAGATGCGAATTTCGAAGAAATTCAAGCATCTTTCTTTCAGAGGCAGCATCATAAGCTAAAGCTTCGGCTACACTATCTGGGAGCTGCAACCTCTGGCGCAATGGCGCAAAGATTACACATTCCTCAACTATATGCCTCACGGTCAGCGCCGTCCCGCAGGCGGCGCACCTTGGCTGATCCTCACCGGCGAGAAGATGACGATGTGTTAACGCCGTGTGGCCCAAACGTAAACGCGTCAGGGCCACACTCTCTCGCCGGCTCAGATTTACAGTTGCCGGAGTTCTTCGGACCTCAGGTTTCACCTGTTTGAGCTTCGCCGTGAGGTTGTTCCACTCACGTTGCCATTTCTGATCGATCGCCGATCTAATGCACACTCTCAGATCCTCTGGGCGAATGGCAATGTCCTGTGGCTCACCGACTTCGGCTGCGTGACGTGCTGCCTGGTCGGCGAGTTCATTGCCAGGTATCCCCACATGTCCGGGAATCCAAAAGAAGGTGATAGACTTTTGGCGGAGCATGTAGAGACACGTTCGGATGTTCTGCACCAGTGGATCGATGGTATGAGAGTGGCAGATCGCTTGCAACGCGCTCAACGAGTCGGAACAAATGAGGAATGCGCTGTCTTCGGATGTTTGACAGAATCGCAGGGCTTGCAGTATAGCAAATAATTCTGCAGTATACACAGTGGCCTGGGGAGGAAGTGACCAAGCGTGAGGATCGTCACGAATGACGATGGCACTTCCAACACCCGTAGCGGTTTTGGAACCATCTGTGTATATGCAGAGAGAGTCGAGTTCGCTAATGATCTCGTAAAAGCGGGATCGATATTCGAATGAACTGGTCTCCTCCTTGTTGAGACCAGTCAGGTCGAAACGACACCTTACGTTAGGGATCAGCCAAGGAGGTACTTCCATAGGACGTTTGGGAAGTACCTTGGCGAACTGTAAGTGCAGACTCTCTAATAACTCCTGCGTTCGAACGGCCACTGGTCGACTTATGGTGGGACGTCGACCATAGAGCCCCTGTAAACGGTATCTGAATAGAGTTGGGTGGTTTATATGTGAAGGTGTTGCATACACCCCCGCTACATAATTGAGCAAGAGACGCTCACGTCTCAGTCGCAGCGGAGGAAGACCCGACTCTACGCAGAGGCTCATAGAAGGGCTCGTTCGAAATGCTCCCGTAGCCAGTCGTATGCCTGCATGGTGAACAGGATCTAGGAGTAGAAGCGCAGACGCCCGGGCGGAGGAGTAAGCAATGCTGCCGTAATCAATCCTAGTCAGAACTAGCGATTGATACAGGCGGAGCAACGACTCCCGGCCCGCACCCCACGATGCACCAGCCAAGCACTTAAGCATGTTGATTGTCCTGCGACAACTCGCAGCTAAGGCTTGGAGGTGTGGGCGCCACGTAAGTTGTTTGTCGAATATGAGTCCTAGAAACCTGACGCTTTCAACGCACTGAAGGTTGGATCCTTTCAATGTGAGAACAGGATCCGGATGTGCGTTGCGCTTTCTGCAGAAGTGAACCACCGATGTTTTTTGTGGTGAGAAACGAAAACCAAGAGCTTCTGCAGAAGTCACCACTTCGTTGATGCCTTGTTGCAGCCGTTGTTGGATATCCTCAATGGAATCGGCTGCATAGAAAATTGTGAGGTCATCAACGTACAAGCAACGACGAATTGGGGCTGAAGCTGCAATATGACTGACTGCGATGGAGAACAAGGTGACACTAATGGTGGAGCCTTGAGGAACACCATTCTCCTGGGAGTGGACCTCAGACTCAGTGTCACCTACCCGGACACGAAAAGAACGGTCAGTCAGAAAACTTTTTACGAACTGAGGGAGGTTACCTCTTAAACCCCAGTCGTGCAGCTTCTTGAGAATTCCATACCTCCAGGTCATATCATAAGCTTTCTCCAAGTCGAAAAACACGGCCACAAGGTGTTTTCGTTGGAGAAAGGCGTCTTGAATGGCATTCTCGAGGCGAACAAGATGGTCCGTAGTCGAATGGTATCGGCGGAACCCACATTGATGTTTAGGAATGAGATTGTGGGATTCCAGCCACCAGACGAGACGGTTGTTCACCATTTTTTCCAATACCTTGCTGAAACAGCAAGTCAAGGATATTGGACGGTAGCTAGATAGTTGCGATGAATCTTTACCCTCTTTTAGTAGCGGAATGATGGTAGCTTCCCGCCACTGCGGAGGGTAAACGCCTTGCCTAAAAATTTCGTTGTACAGATCCAGTAACCTACACTTACCAGGATAGGGCAGGTTCCGGATCATGGCGTAGGGGATCTCATCAGGTCCAGGGGAGGTGTCCCCAGATCCCCGAAGCGCCTCCAGTAATTCTTGCATAGAAAACGGTTGGTTATACTGGAGGGATTCATCTGAGAAAAAATCAAGATCATTTCGCTCATGTTCGATCTTGATCCGCAGGAAGTCCGGGTCATAATTTTGGGAGCCACTGACGCGCTCAAAGTGCTTAGCTAAGCAATTTGCTATTTCTGCGCGTTCAGTGATGTTCCGACCGTCGACGACGAGAAGGGAGGGCATTGGTGAACGGGAGGATTTCCCTGTAATGGCCCTCACTCTTCTCCATACCTCTGAGGTGGTGGTGGAGGTATTAATGGCCGAAACATATTGCTCCCATGATAGCCTCTTCTGTTCTTTAATTGTGCGTTTACAGCGTGCTTGCGCACGCTTGTAGGCTATCACATTTTCCTGCGTGGGGCGACGTTTGAGTTCGTGGTACGCCCGCTTTTTCTCGGCAACTGCTACTCTCACGACTTCATTCCACCATGGTAAGCGACGTTTAGGTGGAATGTTGGACGACATTGGTATACTCTTATGTGCTGCTTCAATGACACTGGAGGACATTTGCTCCACATCATCTTCTACGTCTCCAGTCAGCTCGGGTGTACGGAATGAGTCAACGTACAAGTCCCAGTCAGCTTGACGGAGACGCCATCTCGGCGAAGACGATTGTGGAGTCATCGGCGTGGTACTATTCAAAATAATGGGTATATGGTCGCTACCGTATGAGTCTGACGCCAGCGTCCACTCATAACGGTGCGCCATGACCGGTGAGCCAAGTGATAAGTCGATAGCCGACAACTCACCGGTTCTTGCATTGATGTAAGTACCTTCACCGGAATTCAACAAAACCGCTTCAGACTCATCTAGAAACCGTTCTATGAGTCTTCCACGGGCGTCTCTTGTGCTACAGCCCCACATGGGGCTGTGAGCATTAAAATCTCCTAGTAACAAAAATGGACGTGGTAACTGCAGTGTAAGCTCGGTCAGGGATTCGACATTCCAGTCGAAGTCTGGTAAGTAGACCGAGCATACTGTGAACTGGGGCGGTTTTAAAAATTGTACTGCTATAGCTTGTAGGGGGGTGTTTAAAGGGTGGTCCCTGAAAGGGACGCCATCTCTGACTATGATGGCAACACCCCCCCTCGCCCTGATGTCTGGCTGTACGTCGTGCCGGCGGACTTGATGATATTTGATGTTAAATTGTTCCGCCGGCTTTAAATGTGTTTCTTGTAAGCACACGCACATAGGCGTGTGTTCAGCCAGAAGCATCTGCAATTCACAGTAATGGTGCTTAACACCATTACAGTTCCACTGTACGATAGCCATTTCTGTTACTACTTAGGGTTGCTCCCTAGGAAGTGTGGCTACTTCCTAGGTTTCCCCTTTGGCCAGCCTTTTTTTCGTTTGACAACTTGAACCTCGGCATCGGAGTTATCAGACTCCGTGGCCGAGGTATTTGTATAGGCGTCGGTCGTTGGGCGTTTGACACCCGTCCGAACCGACGCCGTCGACATGTCCGAGTCGCTCACTTGTGTTGTTGTGGAGCGACTCGGGAGGGGGGTGACCGGGCGGGTAGGTGTGCCCGGTCGGGACGGCGTCTTTTGCCGCTGGGGCAGCGGCGCCGTCGTTTGTGGAGGCAGCATTGATTCTGCCTCCGAGGTGGAGGTGGTTGGTCCCTTTTTCGGGGACCGTTGTTGGGTCACCTCCTTCTCCCCCTCACTGCGACGTCTTCTTGGCGGTGACTTTTTCGGTGATGATTTCTTCATTGCGGAAGACGTCACAGTTTTTATTACTGGTCCCTGAGGTGTGGTTGTAATCACCCTTTTGGCCTCAGAGACCTTGGCTGGCGCGACAGCGGCTGTGGTGGGTGTAGAAACAGATGCACCCACAGAGCGCATTAGGCTCTCCTGCATTTTCTGCATGGTCGTCTGCATTTGCTTCATAGCCTCACGAATTTCCTTTATTTCTTGATTAGCCGCTGTGGGGGCGGGGGCTGCAGCAGCGCGTGCATAGCCATCCAAGGCCGAGCGACGGGGCATATTGCCCAAGAGCTTCCGACGTGCCTCTGGATACGTAAGTTTTTCCAGGGCTCTCAGCTCTTGGATGGCTGATTCTTGCTTGAAAATGGGGCAATTCCTCGACTTGGCCGAGTGATTGCCCCCACAGTTAATACATTTTACTGGCTCGTCACATGGCCGTCCCTCATGTAACGGCCTGCCGCACACGCATATCTGCTGCTCTATATTGCAACGTTGTGAAACATGGCCGTACTTTTGGCATCTATAGCACCTCATCGGTGCCGGTATGTACGGTCGCACGTCCACTTTGTTGAAGAGACCAATGACCACTTCTCTTGGTAGTGTGGTCTTGTTGAAGGTTAGCAGTATGAGGGGGGATTCTGGATGTTTGTTCCCCCTGTTATATTTCAACCTTTTGGCCTCTATTACCCCCTGTGGAGACATCTCCGACACTATCTCTTCGAGGGTGCAGTACGCAAGAGATGGATGTAATATGACTCCCCTAGAGTAGTTTAAAACTCCATGGGGGGTCACTTCTATCGCGTACTGCCCTAAGTTCTTCATATTGAGGATTTTCTCGGATTGTGTCTTTGAGAATGCCTCCACGAGCAACCCTTTGCCCGATAGTTTGGCATCCTTGACATGCCCGATTTCATTACTTACCAACTTAGCTAACAAGAAGGGACTTACCTTACTGAAGTCACCTTCTGTCGGCTTCAAGACTAAAAACCTCATATATTCCTCCGCTTGCATTCTTGGAGCGTCAAAAGGAATTTGACGCCCGCGACGATTCCCTTTTTTGGAGGGAGGGTTACCCTTTTTGTTCGTACTCGTTCCACTGAGTTGTGGAGCGGGTACAGGAGAAGTTGGAGCGGGACTAGCCACGCTACTATTGCTCGCACCAGTTGTTGGCGGTGGAGCTGGGTTCGCGTCCGTATTTAAGGGCCCGGACTCGCCTGAAGAAACATTATTTTTATTATCGCCCATAAAGTGTAGTACAAAAATCCCCCACCCCGCTCCCCACCCTCCACGGAGCCTCATAAGGGACGTGGGACTCCCACGCCAGGGATACGGGAATGAGGGGCCCTAGGGACGAAGCCCATTGCCCCAGTGACACGCACGACCCCGGGGCGCTCGAATTTACTGCGGCCGGTGCATAACCGCAGCCACGGTCTATGCCTGAAGCCAGGGCCGAAGTGAAGTGTTGTTCCGCCGTACTCGCAAGTAACGGCTTCCCTCAGTCACCAGGATCCCCTTTTCCAGGCAACGCCGCTAAGCCACACACGAGCTAGTGTGGGTCCCGAAGATGACTTGAAGTTGGGACAACAAAGAAGAACGAAAACAAAACCAAAAAACAAAAAAGGAAACAAAAGATAAAAGAAAACCTGAAACAAAAAGAAATAAAAATAACGAAAACAAAAAAACAATAAAAACGAAACGAAATAATAAAAAAGGTTAATAAATGAACGATCGAGGATTTCTCCTCTAGATCCGGCATCTTTTGTGAAAACGGTGGTACCTCGAGAAGGAACGATGCCGATCTTGGGTAGTCAGAGGCTAATGGAATCCGAAGATTACTGTATTGCGCATAAACTACCCCTGGAACCCTTAGCCTCCTTGACACCAGTGGGGGATAAATATCCCTCACGGGTGCCAAGGGCAGCTACTATAGGTGTCCTCACCACCATTATTATTATTATTATTATTATTATTATTATTATTATTATTATTATTATTATTTTTTTTTTTTTTTTTTTTTTTTTTTTTTTTTTTTTTTTTGTTAAAATTGGGGTATTGCTGCCGGTGGATGGCGCGGTCAGCAGCACCCGGCGGCATCGCCTACTAAGGGCATGCGCCGCCAAACACAGTAAAAATAAAAACAACACGTAAAGACAGGAACACATAAATGCAATAGACAACGGACAAACATACACATATAAAATCCAACGATGAGCCCTGCCATCCCAGGGCTTAAAAAGAGCGGACAGTCCTTGGTGACGGTACGATAAGTACTAGACAAAGCGTCCGGTCACCAAGGCCTGGAAGCCATCGCTGGGACTCCCTCCGAGGTGTGAAAAAGGCCTCGGAGTGGAGAGAACCGACTAGAGAAACACAGAGACTAGAAATATATATCACAGATATAATCACAGATAAAACTTATTGCGTCACTGGGAGGCCACAGGCCGACCAGTGAAGCAATAAGGGATTAAAACAATACCGCTGTAGAACCATAACAACAGGTCTACAGCGGCATAACAAGATATCACAGAAAAAAGAACAAATGATGTACCACCTCGGGTGTAAAAGGCCTTCGGTGGTACATCGATAAAAAACAATAACAAAAACAACAAAACATGTATGAATAACAAAGTACCACTAAGGGTGTAAAAGGCCCTTAGTGGCATAACGAGAGACTAAAAGTACCCTGCCAGACCAGCTGGATCAGGGTATGGGCAATAAATAAATAAGTTAGGACACTCACAAAAATCTTGAAAACACATATTTTTAAAAACACAATGCTGAAAAATAAAATTTAAAATATCGGGGGAGACAAAAGAGACGACTTGTAAAATCTGAGATGTAAAGCCCCTACAGTCTCTGAAGAAGGTTCGAATTTCTGAGAAATTCAAGCATCTTTCTTTCAGAGACTGCATCATAAGCTAAAGCTTCGGCTACACTACCTGGGAGCTGCAACCTCTGGCGCAATGGCTCAAAGGTTACACATTCCTCAACTATATGCCTCACGGTCAGCGCCGTCCCGCAGGCGGCGCACCTTGGCTGATCCTCACCGGCGAGAAGATGACGATGTGTTAACGCCGTGTGGCCCAAGCGTAAACGCGTCAGGGCCACACTCTCTCGCCGGCTCAGATTTACAGGTGCCGGAGTTCTTCGGACCTCAGGTTTCACCTGTCTGAGCTTAGCCGTGAGGTTGTTCCACTCACGTTGCCATTTCTGATCGATCGCGGATCTAATGCACACTCTCAGATCCTCTGGGCGAATGGCAATGTCTTGTGGCTCACCGACTTCGGCTGCATGACGTGCTGCCTGGTCGGCGAGTTCATTGCCAGGTATCCCTACATGTCCGGGAATCCAAAAGAAGGTGATAGACTTTTGGCGGAGCATGTAGAGACACGTTCGGATGTTCTGCACCAGTGGATCGATGGTATGAGAGTGGCAGATCGCTTGCAACGCGCTCAACGAGTCGGAACAAATGAGGAATGCGCTGTCTTCGGATGTTTGACAGAATCGCAGGGCTTGCAGAATAGCAAATAATTCTGCAGTATACACAGAGGCCTGGGGAGGAAGTGACCAAGCGTGAGGATCGTCACGAATGACGATGGCACTTCCAACACCCGTAGCTGTTTTGGAGCCATCTGTGTATACGCAGAGAGAGTCAAGTTCGCTAATGATCTCATAAAAACGGGATCGATATTCGAATGAACTGGTCTCCTCCTTGTTGAGACCAGTCAGGTCGAAACGACACCTTACGTTAGGGATCAGCCAAGGAGGTACTTCCATAGGACGTTTGGGAAGTACCTTGGCGAACTGTAAGTGCAGACTCTCTAATAACTCCTGCGTTCGAACGGCCACTGGTCGACTTATGGTGGGACGTCGACCGTAGAGCCCCTGTAAACGGTATCTGAATAGAGTCGGGTGATTAATATGTGTAGGTGTTGCATGTACCCCCGCTGCATAATTGAGCAAGAGACGCTCACGTCTCAGTCGCAGCGGAGGCAGACCCGACTCTACGCAGAGGCTCATAGAAGGACTCGTTCGAAATGCTCCCGTAGCCAGTCGTATGCCTGCATGGTGAACAGGATCTAGGAGTAGAAGCGCAGACGCCCGGGCGGAGGAGTAAGCAATGCTGCCGTAATCAATCCTAGTCAGAACTAGCGATTGATACAGGCGAAGCAACGACTCCCGGCCCGCACCCCACGATGCACCAGCCAAGCACTTAAGCATGTTTATTGTCCTGCGACAACTTGCAGCTAAGGCTTGGAGGTGTGGACGCCACGTAAGTTGTTTGTCAAAAATAAGTCCTAGAAACCTGACGCTATCAACGCACTGAAGGTTGGATCCTTTTAAAGTGAGGACAGGATCCGGATGTGCGTTGCGCTTTCTGCAGAAGTGAACCACCGATGTTTTTTGAGGTGAGAAGCGAAAACCAAGAGCTTCTGCAGAAGTCACCACTTCGTTGATGCCTTGTTGCAGCCGTTGTTGAATATCCTCGATGGAATCGGCTGCGTAAAATATGGTGAGGTCATCAACGTACAAGCAACGACGAATTGGGGCTGAAGCTGCAATATGACTGACTGCGATGGAGAACAAGGTGACACTAATGGTGGAGCCTTGAGGAACACCATTCTCCTGGGAGTGGGCCTCAGACTCAGTGTCACCTACCCGGACACGAAAAGAACGGTCAGTCAGAAAACTTTTTACGAACTGAGGGAGGTTACCTCTTAAACCCCAGTCGTGCAGCTTCTTGAGAATGCCATACCTCCAGGTCATATCATAAGCTTTCTCCAAATCGAAAAACACAGCCACAAGGTGTTTTCGTTGGAGAAAGGCGTCTTGAATGGCATTCTCGAGGCGAACAAGATGATCCGTAGTCGAATGGTATCGGCGGAACCCACATTGATGTTTAGGTATAAGGTTGTGGGATTCCAGCCACCAGACGAGACGGTTGTTCACCATTTTTTCCAATACCTTGCTGAAACAGCAAGTCAAGGATATTGGACGGTAGCTAGATAGTTGCGATGAATCTTTACCCTCTTTTAGCAGCGGAATAATGGTAGCTTCTCGCCACTGCGGAGGGTAAACGCCTTGCCTAAAAATTTCGTTATACAGATCCAGTAACCTACACTTACCAGGATAAGGCAGGTTCCGGATCATGGCGTAGGGGATCTCATCAGGTCCAGGGGAAGTATCCCCAGATCCCCGAAGCGCCTCCAGTAATTCTTGCATAGAAAACGGTTGGTTGTACTGGAGGGATTCATCTGAGAAAAAATCAAGATCGTTTTGTTCGTGCTCGATCTTGATCCGCAGGAAGTCCGGGTCATAATTCTGGGAGCCACTGACGCGCTCAAAGTGCTTAGCTAAGCAATTAGCTATTTCTGCGCGTTCAGTGATGTTCCGACCGTCGACGATGAGAAGGGAGGGCATAGGTGAACGGGAGGATTTCCCTGTAATGGCTCTCACTCTTCTCCATACCTCCGAAGTTGAAGTGGAGGTATTAATGGCCGAAACATATTGCTCCCATGATAGCCTCTTCTGTTCTTTAATTATGCGTTTACAGCGTGCTTGCGCACGTTTGTAGGCTATCACATTTTCCTGCGTGGGGCGACGTCTGAGTTCGTGGTACGCCCGCTTTTTCTCGGCAACTGCTACTCTCACGACTTCATTCCACCATGGTAAGCGACGTTTAGGTGGAATGTTGGACGACATAGGTATACTCTTATGTGCTGCTTCAATGACACTGGAGGACATTTGCTCCACATCATCTTCTACGTCTCCAGTCAGCTCGGGTGTACGGAATGAATCGACGTACATGTCCCAGTCAGCTTGACGGAGACGCCATCTCGGCGAAGATGATTGTGGAGTCATCGGCGTGGTACTATTCAAAATAATGGGTATATGGTCGCTACCGTATGAGTCTGACGCCAGCGTCCACTCATAACGGTGCGCCATGACCGGTGAGCCAAGTGATAAGTCGATAGCCGACAGCTCACCGGTTCTTGCGTTAATGAAAGTACCTTGACCGGAATTCAACAAGACCGCTTCAGACTCGTCTAGAAACCGTTCTATGAGTCTTCCACGGGCGTCTCTTGTGCTACAGCCCCACATGGGGCTGTGAGCATTAAAATCTCCTAGTAACAAAAATGGTCGTGGTAACTGTATTGTAAGCTCGGTCAGGTCTTCGACGTTCCAGTCGAAGTTTGGTAAATAGACCGAGCATACTGTGAATTGGGGCGGTTTTAAAAATTTTACTGCGATAGCTTGTAGGGGGGTGTTTAGCGGATGGTCCCGGAAAGGGACGCCATCTTTGATAATGATGGCAACACCCCCCCTCGCCCTGATGTCTGGCTGTACGTCGTGCCGGCGGACTTGATAATTTTTTATTGAAAATTGTTCCGCCGGCTTTAAGTGTGTCTCTTGGAGGCACACGCACATAGGCGTGTGCTCAGCCAGAAGCATCTGCAATTCACAGTAATGGTGCTTAACACCATTACAGTTCCACTGTATGATAGCCATTTCTGTTACTACTTGGGTTGCTCCCTAGGAAATGTGGCTACTTCCTAGGTTTTCCCTTTGGCCAGCCTTTTTTTCGTTTGACAACTTGAACCTCGGCATCGGAGTTATCAGACTCCGTGGCCGAGGTATTTGTATAGGCGTCGGTCGTTGGGCGTTTGACACCCGTCCGAACCGACGCCGTCGACATGTCCGAGTCGCTCACTTGTGTTGTTGTGGAGCGACTCGGGAGGGGAGTGACCGGGCGGGTAGGTGTGCCCGGTCGGGACGGCGTCTTTTGCCGCTGGGGCAGCGGCGCCGTCGTTTGTGGAGGCAGCATTGATTCTGCCTCCGAGGTGGAGGTGGTTGGTCCCTTTTTCGGGGACCGTTGTTGGGTCACCTCCTTCTCCCCCTCACTGCGACGTCTTCTTGGCGGTGACTTTTTCGGTGATGATTTCTTCGCTGCGGAAGACGTCACAGTTTTAATTACTGGTCCCTGAGGGGTGGTTGTAATCACCCTTTTGGCCTCAGAGACCTTGGCTGGCGCGACAGCGGCTACTGTGGGTGTAGGTACAACAGCTACACCCACTGAGCGCATCAAGTTCTGCTGCATTAATTGCATGCATTCTTGCATCTTGCGCATAGTTTCTTTTATTTCTTTTATCTCATTACTTTCCTTAGCCGCTGTAGGGACGGGGGCTGCAGCAGCGCGTGCATAGCCATCCAGAGCGGAACGACGAGGCACATTACCTAAAAGTTTACGGCGTGCCTCCGGGTACGTAAGTCGTTCCATAGCTCTCAGCTCTTGGATGGCTGATTCTTCTTTGAACTTGGGGCAGTTCCTTGACTTGGCGGAATGATTGCCCCCACAGTTCACACATTTTATCGGTTCGCCACACGGTCGTCCTTCGTGCAGTGGCTTACCGCACACGCAGATCTGCTGCTCAACGTTACAACGTTGTGAAACGTGTCCGTACTTTTGACACCTATAGCAGCGCATTGGCGCTGGGATGTACGGACGAACGTCCACTTTGTTGAACAGGCCAATTATCACTTGTTTCGGAAGACTTGTTTTATTAAAGGTTAGCAAAATTAAGGGGGATTCCGGATGTTTGTTCCCCCTATTATATTTAAGTCTTCTGGCCTCTATTACCCCCTGAGGAGACATCTCCGACACTATCTCGTCAAGTGAGCAGTACGCGAGCGACGGATGCATTATGACACCTCTGGAGTAATTTAATACTCCGTGTGGGGTCACTTCCACCGCGTACTGCCCTAAGCTCTTCATATTTTGTATCTTTTCAGACTGTGTCGCTGAGAATGCCTCCACGAGCAACCCTTTGCCCGACAGTTTGGCATCCTTCACGTGTCCAATTTCTGTATTAACAAGTTTTGCCAGCAGGAAGGGACTTATTTTACTAAAGTCACCTTCCGTCGGCTTCACAATCAAAAATCTTATAAACGAATCTGACAATCTTGGGGTGTCTACGTCAACTAGACGCCCACGATATTTCCCTTTTGTTTTTTTGCTGGGAGGAGGGTTACCCCCCGAAGACTTAGTGACTGGACCACCGGCTGGTGGTGCAGTCACACTCGATGAGGTAGCGGCTGCAACCCCGCTACCGTTGCTCCCACCAGATGTTGTCGGTGGAGCAGGGTTCGCGTCCGGTTTGACGGGCCCGGACTCGCCCGAAGAAGAAATTTGTTTTTCACCCATAAAATGTTAACAAAAAATCCCCCACCCCGCTCCCCACCCTCCACGGAGCCTCATAAGGGACGTGGGACTCCCACGCCAGGGATACGGGAATGAGGGGCCCTAGGGACGAAGCCCATTGCCCCAGTGACACGCACGACCCCGGAGCGCTCGAATTTACTGCGGCCGGTGCATAACCGCAGCCACGGTCTATGCCTGAAGCCAGGGCCAAAGTGACGTGTTGTTCCGCCGTACTCGCAAGTAACGGCTTCCCTCAGTCACCAGGATCCCCTTTTCCAGGCAACGCCGCTAAGCCACACACGAGCTAGTGTGGGTCCCGAAGATGACTTGAAGTTGGGACAACAAAGAAGAACGAAAACAAAACAAAACCAAAAACAAAAAAGGAAACAAAAGATAAAAGAAAACCTGAAACAAAAAGAAATAAAAATAACGAAAAACAAAAAAAACAATAAAAACGAAACGAAATAAAAAGAAGGGTTAAAAAAATGAACGATCGAGGATTTCTCCTCTAGATCCGGCATCTTTTGTGAAAACGGTGGTACCTCGAGAAGGGACGGTGCCGATCTTGGGTAGTCAGAGGCTAATGGAATCCGAAGATTACTGTATTGCGCATAAACTACCCCTGGAACCCTTAGCCTCCTTGACACCAATGGGGGATAAATATCCCTCACGGGTGCCAAGGGCAGCTGCTATAGGTGTCCTCACCACCATTATTATTATTATTATTATTATTATTATTATTATTATTATTATTATTATTATTATTATTATTATTATTATTATTATTATTATTATTATTATTATTATTATTATTATTATTATTATTATTATTATTATTATTATTATTATTATTATCTTCTTTATTTGAATGAAGTTTCAAAAACTTATAATTTTTATTGAGTTAGATATAATTTTAATTAGTAAGTATGCTGAGATAATTTTATTGATTTCATTCAGATATTCAGATTCATGGTAAAATTAACCTTGAAAATTATTTTTTCGCAAGTTAAAACGTATTTTTTATAACAACTCAAAATATATATTTTTTTTTTTAGACCGTCACAGAAACTCCAAGAACTGCAACTCAGGGGTGAAGAGAACATTTTATTGCACTCCTTAGAGTTGTACTGTGTTTTAGAAATAAGGCAGATGCTTTACTTTATGGTCCTTTTTATACATAAGTAATATATCTAGTACCGAACATGGCATGCATTTGTATTGAAATATTACTATGTTCTACCAACTAAAACGCGTAAGTGCCAAAAATTTCTTAAATTTAAAAATTAAAAAAAATTAGTATAATAAAGGGATATAACGTTAATTTTTTTTTATTACTTCGCCTAAGGTGGGTACACAATATATATTAAACTCAAATAAATCGGCTCAGTAATTTCGTCACAAAAAATTTTTTTTGAAAATTTTTGTCTGTTTGTGTATTCATAAACTATTAGCCTCGGAGGGTTGAAATTTGGCAGAAATGTATCTGGGGCTAAGAAGTATTATTTCCTATAAAAACAATCAATTTTGCGTCAAGAGCCGTTTTCCCTATCTTACCGGGCTATGCCCTTTTTCTTTTTAAAATTTTTCTCGACGCTGATATATTCCAGAGGTATCGAACTTTGAATGCAAAAGGATCCATTTTGCTTTAACGATCGATATCTCAGTAACCAGTGATTGGACAGAAAACTGAAGGGCAGTTTTGGAATACGGAATAAATTTCCTATAAGGGTATGCCTAAAAATGTGGAAAAATGGGACTTTTTTACTTGTTGCGAAAAATTGTCCCCGTCCTTGCGAATATAGACGGGGAATCTAATGGTTGTACTAATTTTCATACCTCAATGTACCCCCAATAACCAAGCAAATTGACAGATCGATCTATCGAATGGTTTTCCTAAACTGTTTGTTCAAATTTACAGAAAAAAAATTAAAGGAGCAAAATTGAATGAAAAAAACTGAATGGAAAATTCAACTTTTTTTCAACTTTTTTCACAGTTAGGCATCTTTTAACCATTAAAATTTAAAAATTAAGAAAAAAAACTATTTTTCAAAATTTTCTTCAAAATATGAAAAAAAAATTAAAAAATTAAAATTAAATTTAAAAAAAAAAATTTGGAAAAAATTTGAAATAAAATCTTTTAAATTTTAAAAAAATTTTGAAAAATAATTTATTTTCTAAATTTTTAAATTTTAATACATTTTTTTTTCACATTTTTCAGATTAAAATTAAGGACGAAAAAAAATTTTTTTCCTAAAGTACGCGACGTAGCCTTGTAGGAAATTTATTCCGTATTCCAAAACTGCCCTTCAATTTTCTGTCCGATCACTGGTTACTGAGATATCGACCGTTAAAGCTAAATGAAACCTTTTGCATTCAAAGTTGGATACCTCCGGAACAAATCAACATAGAGAAAAATTTTAAAAAGGAATTTGAAGCTGAATAAACAGGCTATCATGTCAATACCATGGTTTTACTGTAAAGCCCGTAAACCAAAAAAAAGCAAAAACTTTTTTTGTATTGTTCCTTATAAGTGCTCGATAGCTATCACTCCTAAAAATTTTTGGACGAAAGATCTGAAAACAGAATCTTGGAGCTTCAAAATGCTTTTTTTAATGCTCGATACGACCGTTTTTCACGTAAATACAGCCCTTCAAAATCACTGAAATTTAACAATTTTTTTTTGCTCCCTTAATTGTTTGTAGTAGTATATATGTGTTTTAGATGAAACAAGAAGAAGATTAATTTTTTTCATTAGAACTTAACACATATAGTTAGTATATACAGTCGACTCTCGTTAATTCAAACCTGCGATAATTCGAAACTCTCTATAATTCAAAGGTATCACGGTTCTCTACAAAATCTCTTTATATTTCGATCTAAAACAATACATTTTTATACACTTGGTAATTCGAATGAAAAAATCATTGCTACGTAACAAAACGACGCGTTAATTCGAACTCATCGGCGTCAAACACTGGACAATTCAAAGTTGCAGAGAGAGAGAGACAGAAAGATTGTAAGTACATTTTGAGACAAGTTCAAGTTCATTCATCGCAAATGCTTAAAAAATTAAAATTGTTACCTGCGATTATTCGAACCTCTCTATAATTCGTAATATTTTAAGAGTCCCTCGAATTTCGAATTAATGAGGGTCGAATGTAATTAGTAAAAAGGACGGAGGCGAACGTATGTAGGTAACTTTTTACCCCGAAAAAGCATCTCATTCCTGGGGGAAAATATAAACAAGAAACAATGAAATTACGACAATTGACTCTTAAAAAACGAATGATTGACTTCAAACTTTGAATATTGTAAACAAAAGAGACGGAAAAAACACAGACTAGTTTTTAAATCTGATTCCCGTAAAAAAATATATTTAAAATAAAATAAGAATACCCCTGTCGCAGCATCTGCATAACATAGCGAATTTCCAAATATTGGGCACTGGCGGATCTCATCTAAGATCTGTACCCATTTAAAATAGTTTAGCTTTCCAAGAGTAAAAGAATTTTTAAAATTGGCTGGGTAATTAGTTTTGGTATTTTTGGGACCCAAGAACCCGAACGGACTTTGTGCAGCATAGTTGTATCCATCTAATTTAGTTCTGTAACAGTGAGCAAATTTTCAGAATCGGATCGATAGCTTATTTCTGGTGTTTTCGGATCTGGAAGATACCGGTGGACCCCATTAAAAAATCAGGTCGACCGTATATTCTAGGCGAAGTTTTTGTAATATATATATATATATATATATATATATATATATATATATATATATATATATATATATATATATATATATATATATATATATATATATATATATATATAGTATATAACGCGCGAGCAAAGAAAACGTTTCTTATGTAACGACTGTAGTTATCTTTGTTTTACCATTAAATGCTACAGAACAAATAAAGTGAAAAAATAAAAATATTGAAGATCATTTTCTGTCTTTATGGAGAGATTTTGTGATATTTCATTGGCTCATTTGACTTAATCGTTCTTCTTAATGTTAAAGATGATAAACATATGTGTGTAACATGCGTAACATGCTGTCACGTAGTAGCTTATGTATAGATTAGAAAACAAAAAAAGATAGGACATTTTCAAAAATAGATACGCATTTACATACATATATGGACCTTATGTACCCCATAGCCATTCATTTATTAATAATTTTTCTTTAAATTCGTTTTATTCGTTTTTCATTGTTTGGCCACAATTTATTCATATTTATCTGGTAAGTTAAATTTCATTCATAATGGAAACAAATCAGATGCGTTTCATAGAAAAAGTTTTTTCATATAACAAATTTTTAATAAATGAAATAATTTTCGAATTTTTCTCTTGTTTTTTTCTCTTGTTTATTGAGATATTTTTATTAGTAATTTTTTTTTTTTTTAGTAATGCCATATACACTAGAAGAAGATAAATTACTTTTTTGCGTATTGCAGAACAGGAGTACGTAATAATGATGGGGAATACGAATATTCCATTCCAGATGCGATTCGGGAATTTCGAGCTGAATTCCCTAACAATGATGTGGAATATTCGAATTAGCTACACACATCAAAAAACTATTTAACAAATTTAACGAAACCGCAAGCATAAACAGGTGCCAAAACATTTTACGATTTAAGCCATACAAATTTAATGAGGTACATCAACTGCAACCAGTAGCTTTGCTACCCGAATAAATTATTGTCGTTGGTTCAAAAATAATTTAAACAACAATGACATGTTGGATTTAACTTTTTTTCTGACGAAGCGTGGTTCCATTTGTCATGTAAATAGTCAAAACTATAGATACTGGAGTGGTGAAAATCCCCATGCTATTTTAGAGGAACCACTTCATCCACAAAAAATTGGAGTCTGGGTTGCGATGTCTCGTCGACGTATTATAGGACCAATTTTTTTTGAAGAAACGGTTACTGCTGACGTATACCGAAATGTCGTTTTGCAGCCTTTTATTAATCAGCTCCATGATGATGAGCTACAGGAAGGCTATTTTCAACAGGATGGGGCTCGTGCACACACAGCTAGAGATACTATTCAGTATCTCGAGGAATTTTTTGATAATAGGCTAATTAGTGAAGGAAGATGGCCGGCTCGTTCACCCGACCTCACACCCCTCGATTTCTTCCTCTTCGGCTATTTAAAAGACGCAATATATCGTGAGGAAATAAATGATATTGCGCAATTGAGAGCAGCTATCATTGAAAAAATAAGAAATATTGAGTTGTTGACTTTACATAATGTTTTTGAAAACATGAAAAGGCGAGTTAATCTGTGCCTAGAAATGAATGGTGAACATTTTCAACATCTGTTGTAATTATTTTATTATTATTATAATTTTTTTAAACATAAATCAAAAATAAAATCTGTAATTTTTTGTTTTATTTCAAACCTAAAATAAAACTGGTGGCTTTTTTTTCTTTAAATGTAACTTTTAAATAAACTGACATACTGACCTGCTTAAATATTTATTTTCAAATAAAAAAAAATTAGGGACTAAAATCATATATTTTTTTTTAAAATTACCTTTTTTCTCAGTTAATGTATACAATATTTCTTATTGTATAGTTTTGTCAATAAACTAAACCATATTCAGTATAGTCGTATGTTTCTGTTAAGTGCGACACTGTGTTTGCCAGATGTTTTCCCACATGATGACGAATAAAATGAGTACATTTAATCATATAGCCAGATACGACACATACATAGTTACATATATGCATATATGTATACATACAGCACAACATACCCAAACTTGTTCCATCCTTGTTTTCCAATTTTAATCGTTCGACGACGTAATCAATACTTAGATTGATCACGTCGTATATATATATATATATATATATATATATATATATATATATATATATATATATATATATATATATATATATATATATATATAGTAAAAAAATTTGCATCCGCAGAACAGTTGTGGATCTCAGATAGAACAATTCGTACCTATCTAAAATAGTTTACCTTTGTAATATTGAAAAAAATTTTAAAATCGATCAATTATTTAATTTTTGACACTTTTGGGTCCCACTGACGCTGTCGGACCTTACAAAATGTAATCTATATTTATCTAAAATAGTTGAGCTCTCTAACAGTGAAACAATTTTAAAAATCGGTCGGTTAGTTTATTTTTGGCGCTTTCAAGATCCCAGGACCCTGACCGACCTCATAAACATATAAGCTATATCCACCTAAAATAGCTTACCTCTGTAACAGTAAAAAAATTTTCAAAATCGGTCACCTATTTCATTTTTGACACATTTGGGTTCCATAGACCCTGACGGATCTTACATAACGTAATCTATATCAATCGAAAATAATTAAGCTCTCCAACAGTGAAAAAATTTTAAAAATTGGTCGGTTAGTTTATTTTTGACACGTTTGGGTCCCATGGACCCTAGAAGACCTTACATAACGTAATCTATATCAGACCTTACATAACGTAATGACATGTTGGATTTAACTTTTTTTCTGACGAAGCGTGGTTCCATTTGTCATGTAAATAGTCAAAACTATAGATACTGGAGTGGTGAAAATCCCCATGCTATTTTAGAGGAACCACTTCATCCACAAAAAATTGGAGTCTGGGTTGCGATGTCTCGTCGACGTATTATAGGACCAATTTTTTTTGAAGAAACGGTTACTGCTGACGTATACCGAAATGTCGTTTTGCAGCCTTTTATTAATCAGCTCCATGATGATGAGCTACAGGAAGGCTATTTTCAACAGGATGGGGCTCGTGCACACACAGCTAGAGATACTATTCAGTATCTCGAGGAATTTTTTGATAATAGGCTAATTAGTGAAGGAAGATGGCCGGCTCGTTCACCCGACCTCACACCCCTCGATTTCTTCCTCTTCGGCTATTTAAAAGACGCAATATATCGTGAGGAAATAAATGATATTGCGCAATTGAGAGCAGCTATCATTGAAAAAATAAGAAATATTGAGTTGTTGACTTTACATAATGTTTTTGAAAACATGAAAAGGCGAGTTAATCTGTGCCTAGAAATGAATGGTGAACATTTTCAACATCTGTTGTAATTATTTTATTATTATTATAATTTTTTTAAACATAAATCAAAAATAAAATCTGTAATTTTTTGTTTTATTTCAAACCTAAAATAAAACTGGTGGCTTTTTTTTCTTTAAATGTAACTTTTAAATAAACTGACATACTGACCTGCTTAAATATTTATTTTCAAATAAAAAAAAATTAGGGACTAAAATCATATATTTTTTTTTAAAATTACCTTTTTTCTCAGTTAATGTATACAATATTTCTTATTGTATAGTTTTGTCAATAAACTAAACCATATTCAGTATAGTCGTATGTTTCTGTTAAGTGCGACACTGTGTTTGCCAGATGTTTTCCCACATGATGACGAATAAAATGAGTACATTTAATCATATAGCCAGATACGACACATACATAGTTACATATATGCATATATGTATACATACAGCACAACATACCCAAACTTGTTCCATCCTTGTTTTCCAATTTTAATCGTTCGACGACGTAATCAATACTTAGATTGATCACGTCGTATATATATATATATATATATATATATATATATATATATATATATATATATATATATATATATATATATATATATATATATATATATATATATATATATAGTAAAAAAATTTGCATCCGCAGAACAGTTGTGGATCTCAGATAGAACAATTCGTACCTATCTAAAATAGTTTACCTTTGTAATATTGAAAAAAATTTTAAAATCGATCAATTATTTAATTTTTGACACTTTTGGGTCCCACTGACGCTGTCGGACCTTACAAAATGTAATCTATATTTATCTAAAATAGTTGAGCTCTCTAACAGTGAAACAATTTTAAAAATCGGTCGGTTAGTTTATTTTTGGCGCTTTCAAGATCCCAGGACCCTGACCGACCTCATAAACATATAAGCTATATCCACCTAAAATAGCTTACCTCTGTAACAGTAAAAAAATTTTCAAAATCGGTCACCTATTTCATTTTTGACACATTTGGGTTCCATAGACCCTGACGGATCTTACATAACGTAATCTATATCAATCGAAAATAATTAAGCTCTCCAACAGTGAAAAAATTTTAAAAATTGGTCGGTTAGTTTATTTTTGACACGTTTGGGTCCCATGGACCCTAGAAGACCTTACATAACGTAATCTATATCAGACCTTACATAACGTAATGACATGTTGGATTTAACTTTTTTTCTGACGAAGCGTGGTTCCATTTGTCATGTAAATAGTCAAAACTATAGATACTGGAGTGGTGAAAATCCCCATGCTATTTTAGAGGAACCACTTCATCCACAAAAAATTGGAGTCTGGGTTGCGATGTCTCGTCGACGTATTATAGGACCAATTTTTTTTGAAGAAACGGTTACTGCTGACGTATACCGAAATGTCGTTTTGCAGCCTTTTATTAATCAGCTCCATGATGATGAGCTACAGGAAGGCTATTTTCAACAGGATGGGGCTCGTGCACACACAGCTAGAGATACTATTCAGTATCTCGAGGAATTTTTTGATAATAGGCTAATTAGTGAAGGAAGATGGCCGGCTCGTTCACCCGACCTCACACCCCTCGATTTCTTCCTCTTCGGCTATTTAAAAGACGCAATATATCGTGAGGAAATAAATGATATTGCGCAATTGAGAGCAGCTATCATTGAAAAAATAAGAAATATTGAGTTGTTGACTTTACATAATGTTTTTGAAAACATGAAAAGGCGAGTTAATCTGTGCCTAGAAATGAATGGTGAACATTTTCAACATCTGTTGTAATTATTTTATTATTATTATAATTTTTTTAAACATAAATCAAAAATAAAATCTGTAATTTTTTGTTTTATTTCAAACCTAAAATAAAACTGGTGGCTTTTTTTTCTTTAAATGTAACTTTTAAATAAACTGACATACTGACCTGCTTAAATATTTATTTTCAAATAAAAAAAAATTAGGGACTAAAATCATATATTTTTTTTTAAAATTACCTTTTTTCTCAGTTAATGTATACAATATTTCTTATTGTATAGTTTTGTCAATAAACTAAACCATATTCAGTATAGTCGTATGTTTCTGTTAAGTGCGACACTGTGTTTGCCAGATGTTTTCCCACATGATGACGAATAAAATGAGTACATTTAATCATATAGCCAGATACGACACATACATAGTTACATATATGCATATATGTATACATACAGCACAACATACCCAAACTTGTTCCATCCTTGTTTTCCAATTTTAATCGTTCGACGACGTAATCAATACTTAGATTGATCACGTCGTATATATATATATATATATATATATATATATATATATATATATATATATATATATATATATATATATATATATAGTAAAAAAATTTGCATCCGCAGAACAGTTGTGGATCTCAGATAGAACAATTCGTACCTATCTAAAATAGTTTACCTTTGTAATATTGAAAAAAATTTTAAAATCGATCAATTATTTAATTTTTGACACTTTTGGGTCCCACTGACGCTGTCGGACCTTACAAAATGTAATCTATATTTATCTAAAATAGTTGAGCTCTCTAACAGTGAAACAATTTTAAAAATCGGTCGGTTAGTTTATTTTTGGCGCTTTCAAGATCCCAGGACCCTGACCGACCTCATAAACATATAAGCTATATCCACCTAAAATAGCTTACCTCTGTAACAGTAAAAAAATTTTCAAAATCGGTCACCTATTTCATTTTTGACACATTTGGGTTCTATAGACCCTGACGGATCTTACATAACGTAATCTATATCAATCGAAAATAATTAAGCTCTCCAACAGTGAAAAAATTTTAAAAATTGGTCGGTTAGTTTATTTTTGACACGTTTGGGTCCCATGGACCCTAGAAGACCTTACATAACGTAATCTATATCTGTCTAGAAAAGCTTAGCACTCTAAGAGTCTAAGTAACTTTCAAAATCGGTCGGTTAGTTCATTTCGCGCTTTTAAGAGCCCAGGACCCTGGCCGAACTCATGCAACATATAAGCTATATCCATCTAAAATTGTTTACTTTTGTAACAGTGAAAAAATTTTCAAAATCGGTCGGTTAGTTTATTTTTGACACTTTTAGATCTAACGGACCCTGGCGGACCTTACATAACGTAATTTATATCTATCTAAAATAGTTTAGCTCTCTAGCAGTAAAAAAATTTTCAAAATTGGTTGGTTATTTTATTTTTGGCACTTTTAAATTCCACGGACCCTGGGCGACCTTACATAACGTAATTTATATCTTTTTGACACTTTTGGGTTCCATGGATCCTGACGGACCCTACATAACGTAATCTATGTCTATCTAAAATAGCTTAGCTCCCTAACAGTAAAAAAATTTTCAAAATCGGTCGGTTAATTCATTTCGCGCTTTTAAGATCCCAAGACCTTGGCCGACCTCATACAACATATAAGCTATATCCATCTAAAATTGTTTATCTCTGTAACCGTGAAAAAATTTTCAAAATTGGTCGGTTAGTTTATCTTTTACAATTATGGGATCAGTAAACCCTGGCGGAACTCTTACAACATAATCTTTATTCATCTAAAATAATTTTAATAAAAAGTTTATCTCTAACAGTAAGAAAAGGGTTTATTGATCTCATATAACTTATAGCAGTCCGTAAGGTTCTTGCGGACATCATTTTTTTAATTACTTAATTAATTCAAATACTTTAACTTACTAACGGTGAAAAAATTTTCAGTATCGATTGGGTAATTAATTTTTAGCATTTTTAGGTCCCCAAAACCTTGACGGATCTCACATAAAATCTTTATGTCCATTTAAAATTGTTTAACTTTCTAACATTAATGACTATTAGTGAAAAAATTTTCAAAATCGATCCATTTAAAATTTTTTTCCGTGCGTACAAACATACATATTACGTAATTTTTTGTTTATATTTAATAATATTATATGATGACATAAATTTCAATTTCATATTCATTTAAAATTCAATAAAAAAAAAAACATATCTCTTCATTACATAAGCTTAAAAAATCTGCTTAATTTTAATTTTTCAACTTGGGACAGAGCTATGTTAATTATAGTGCAATTAGCAGAGAGACAGAACTTTGTTTATTATAATACAATTAATACATGCATGTTGAATAGCGATCATTTGTTTTCGTAAATTATCGTAAAAAAAGCCAATTTTTTTATACTTAAAAATGAATTGAGGCAGAAATATAAATTACTTATTACACTGACAAAGAGAGCAAAGTGGGCTAAATGTGAAAAATTACAATTTTCTCGAAAATTACTGTCTAATGATAGAATCGAATGATAAAAATTGATAAAAAATGACCAGTACTTCTAGGCATCCGATGTGTCTGGCTAGGAAACTTAACCGAGCCAGATTAAAATCCAGCTCTCATACCAAATTTCATAAGCATTAAACGTTTCGCCCGAAAGTTATCGTGGCGACACACACACACACACACACACACACACACACACATATATATATATATATATATATATATATATACATATATATATATATATATATATATATATATATATATATATATATATATATATATATATATATATATATATATAAGACCTGAGGCCGAGACTATAACAATAACAGAAATATGTTTTGAGGTCCCTAGAATAGGAAACTGATATTCATTAAAATTTATATACATAGTGTACATATTGTAGTATCCTAGGATATTTTACCATATATTTTTAATTTTATTTTACATATCGGTCAGTTATATCAAATGATGAAATAATATATATATGTTTATGTACAATTTAATATTTACATTTTACAAAAAACAAAAATATTTTAATATACAACTGAGTCATCAAAATTACAAAATTTTTAATTGTGTCATTAGATCAATTTCTTTACAGTTTTACATATGTGTTTTTATTATTATTATTTATTATTTTTGCTGAGTCAAACCTTTTCAAAATTTTAACAAAAGTACACATTTGTGGAAATAAAAAGTTAGTTAATTAGTTACATTTAATTAAGTAACTTAGTAAGCTACAAAAAATCATTTTGGAACAACAATGTAAAAAGATCTAAAATTAAGTCAGTTGTGTATGAAGTAAACATTTTAAATAAATAAAAAGGAAACTTTAACTTTTCACAGTTAAGAGAATATTTGTGATAAAAAAAGTGATTCTAATTAAATAAAACCATTGTTAATTAAAATCTTCGATTTATTTTTTATCACTCTCATTCTGTGTCAATGGGAAGTAAAAAGACTCTTATTTCAATTAACGAAACAAGCGTTAATTGAAAGTATTTATACAAACATTTTAAAAGGATATTGAATTCCTTAAGTTCAGTCGGAGGACCGGTTAGTTCTGCCCTGGTGACAGCGAACCCTACAATAAAAACTAGTACTCATTTATGCCTTATTCAACATCGGGATACGACAATACATACAGTCAGCCACACTCGTATTCGTACAGCAGCATATTTTCTCATATGACAAAATTTAAACCAAGTGGATTCCCATTATTTCCCACGAATTTGAAGCTTTTTGCTTATAATATTAATATCTGGATCTTCTACTTCCTATATAAGCTAAAAAATTTCATTAATGGTTTCGAAAGAAAAGTTCTTTCTAAGAAAAATGTTATGCATGCAATTTGTATCAACATGTCCAACGCCACATTCGTATTCGTACACCATAAAATTTGATAAATATTTTTATATGTTTCAAAAATGAATTACTTTATTTTCAAATTTAGAAGTAATTTTACGTAGGTATGTACCTTTATTTTAAATAAATATAAAATTTAATAATCCTTTGATTAATCAAATTTTTGACTAACTTGCCGAAAAAATAAAAACATTTTAATGGAGTTCAAGAAAATATTGTTATTGATGTATGCTAATAAAAAAAATTCCTACAGAAAATCCTTAAACCTCTAAAATGATAAGTGAACAACTATTTCATATTTAATTTGTCATAAAGGATAACCAACAGGATAATAAATTAGAAAATAACTCTTGAAATATGGATAAAAGATATTACGTCTTACTATAAATTGTCATTTTTTAATGAAAAAATTAACAAAAATCCATGAGAAAGTGAAAGGATTACTTACTTAGCAAAGTATTTTTGTCCTGGAAGAATTTCTCGCGTTATTGAAAGACGTGATATATACCGTTGGAATATACGTGGGAAGTAACATAAATTCATAATAAAACTTATATTGCTCTAAAATGTATGACAATAAGGATTTAAGGACAAGGTCAATGATGAAAATCTTAATTTTACGTTTATCTGTGAATATTTTGTTACATCGAGATTCAGAATCTTTATTTACGTAGTTTCTGGAACAATCTATCCATCTTTGTTTATATATGTTATTTACATGCATTTTTGCCCACGGTATATATCACGTGTTTTAATAACGCCACAAATTCTTTCAATGCGAAATTTCTTTTCTATGAAATCCTTTCACCTTATCCTGACCATTTTAGGGCTTTTTGGTGTATTTTTGTTAATTTATTCATTCAAAAATGACAATTTAGAATAAGATGTAGTATTTTTTATCCATATTTCAAGAGTTATTTTCTAATTTATTATCCTGTTTGTGGTCCTTTATGACATATTAAGTGTTAAATAGTCTCATACTTACGATTTAAGCCCTTCCTGAAGAATTTATTCTGGTAGCATAAATCAATAATCGATTTCTTGGACTCTATTGAAATTCCTTCAATTTTCCAGTAAATATATGGAAAAATTGACCTTGAAGATTATTATATTTTATGTTTATTTAAAATAAAGGTACATACCTACATAAATATACTTCTAAATTTGAAAATAAAGTAATTCATTTTTGAAACATAAAAATATTTATCAAATTTCAAGGTGTACGAACAAATACGAATGTGGTGTTGGACATGTTGATGCAAATTGCATGCATAACATTTTTCTTAGAAATTTTTTTTTTTAAAACTATTAATGAAATTTTTTAACTTATATAGGAAGTAGAAGATCCAAATATTAATATTATAAAAAAAAGTTCTAATTTGTGGGAAATTATGGGAATTCATTTGGTTTAAATTTTGTCATATGAGAAAATATGCTGCTGTACGGATACGAGTGTAGCTAATTATATATATATATATATATATATATATATATATATATATATATATATATATATATATATATATATATATGTCATAATTTCATTATTTCGGTTTAATTATATTTTCAGATATTTTCACTGGATAAAACTTAACTATATTCTTTCACGTTATTTTTGCAAACAATATTAAAGCTTTAACGTTGTCAGGGAATCTTTTTAGCGAATTTCGAAAACTCGAAATTCAGCTATTACACCAGGTGTCACGGTGGAACCTGAGGCCGAGACTATAACAGAAATATGTTTTGAGGTCCCTAGAATACGAAAATGATATTCATGATATATATATATATATATATATATATATATATATATATATATATATATATATATATATATATATATATATATATATATATATATATATATATATTAATGAATATCATTTTCTGGTGTAATAGCTGAATTTCAAGTTTTTGAAATTCTCTAAAAAGATTCACTGACAACGTTCACGCTTTACTATTGTTTGCAAAAATAAGGTAAAAGAATGTAATTCAATTTTTACCCCGCGAAAATATCTCACTCCCAAGAAAAAAGGTAATTAAACCGAAATACTGAAATTATAACACTTTGTAGTAAAAACGAATAATTAACTTCATACTTTGTATCTTATTAACATAGAGCACAAAAGAGAGCACAGGCTACCTTTTCTCCCGGAAAGATATTTTATTTCTGTGAGAAAATTATCAAAAAATAAATAAATAAATAAGTAAAAATAAAAATTATAATAACAATAATAAAATAACAGCTCTCAATATTGGCATGATATATTTTATACGTACTAATTTGATGTCATAATTTCGAGCACCACGCGGGCGAAGCCGCGTGTAAATGCTAGTACTTCATAATTAAATATAAACTACATAAAAAATTATTTATACCTATACAGTCATTATATTTGACAATTTATCATAATACTTTTTATATTTTAAAATTGCATAAAAAATATTCCTTTAGTTTATTTAATCACTTTTAAGAATTACACTAATTTAATGATGTTATTCAGTCAATCCACCTAGTTATTTGTGAAAATTAAACATTAATGACATGCAAATGTGCAATTAACGACACTATAAGCACATAAATATTCATAAATGGTGGATACATCATACATGAAACATATGTAACAACCCAATGTAAAAAGAAAACAAATTAACTAGTACAATCATTTACTTTTTTTATAATAATAACAAAGACATTTTTTATTCCCATGTGCCACATGTATTTACTTATTCTGCTTTGGAAAACTTAATTTGTCGTACTAATAACATATAAATTAAATTAAATGCTAAACTATGTTTCTTTTACTACAGTTAAAAAGAATGGTTTCTACATAGACGACATATAACGGACGGTAACCAAATAATCAGTAGAAAAAACAACTAAATAAAAAATAAATTACAAAATTATTGCGTCTCTTCCTTTATCAACTATTTTGTTCAGAGTTCAGAGTAAAGTTTTTATTTTTGTAAATAATTACAAAACATTAAATACAAAAAAATCCTTTTTCGTCGTTAATGGATTAATTGAATAAAAACAAAGAGACATTCATGGTTATAAGCCTCTTCAACTGATAGTTGTTAGCGCTGCAAGCGTGTAAGTGAACTAATAAACCCTTTGAACAGACTTTGAGCAACTCTAAATTGAATTGTTTGTTGTGTTTTTTTTTCTACTTTTTCACACAAGGGGCACAAATAAGAGAGCTAACTGGCTTTATATGGGTATATGTAGTTGTGTGTATAAGATACGGTACAACTAGAATGCCGTATTATAATGTTTCTGACTGAAAATTAATGTAGTGGAAAAAAGATAAGAGTTACAATTTATTATTATCAGCTGTAATTTATATTCAAGTACAATGTCTTCAATTTACATTAGAAAAGTTTCATTCGCTGGTCATAACATAGAACACATGTAGGTTAATAGAATTTTATTGGTTTGTGAAAGTGAAAATGATTTTATTCGGTTGTTAAATGATCTTTTGTGAAGAAAGACAAAAGCTTTAATTATTATTAATATTACATAATATTCTGCGAAATGTTTAACCAATATTCATACCCGAAAAGCAGAAATCTTTTGTCTGGTATTAAAAAAAGGTCTACCTATCTGTTTGTGATGATCTCTTATAGCAGGACGATGGAAACAGGAAAGACAAGAAAAATTGACGCTAGAGTTGGACATTTAAAAACTTAAATCTATTATAAATATACTGGATTAATACATATTTTTTCAACAGAATTTACATTTTATTAATAACGGAAACGTGCTTTATATGATAAAATAATAATTTCTAATAAAAAGTATGAAAAATTTAAAATTTAAAAAATGTATATATTACTTCTTATACTATAAATTAATTTCAATTATCCATGCTGTAAAAAATTAACATCGATTTTAAATGCCCATACTGTTAAAATTGATGGGTAATTAAAATTGATTCTTATTACCCGTGCGGTTATAAATTAATATATCTGTCAGTTGTCATTAAATCTTTATTGTTATCTCAAATCATTACTATTTAAATATAAAAAGCATTTAATTTATAAATTAATGTTAATAATTATTATTTTATTAAAGTACGTATAAATTTAAATATTTTTACTAACAGATTGTATTATACAATATTATGGTTACTATTAGAGGAAAAGATATTTAAAAAAAAATGACAGATGACAATTTAGGCAAAGAGAGCGTCAGGGTCTCCATTGCGTCATGATAAATTGTATTAATCTTACACTACTTACTAGAATAAGCCAAATACATATTATTATTGTTCTATACCCATTCCGTTACGGTAGTTTACGACTAAAACCGTTTACATGGTCATGATAGAAAATTACATTACACACACACACACACACACACACATATATATATATATATATATATATATATATATATATATATATATATATATATATATATACATATATATATATATATATATATGTATGTATGTACATATATATATATATATATATATATATATATACATATATATATATATATATATGTATGTATGTACATATATATATATATATGTATATATATATATATATATATATATATATGTATATATATATATATATATATATATATATATATATATATATATATATATATATATATATATATATATATATATATATATATATATATATACTGACTGACTGAAAATATGGAAATAAGTATCAAGTTTCTAGTAAAAATTGATATTGTATTGGTATACTGGTGATATTAAAATTGTTTAAGATTTATTTTTTTAAATATAAAAATAAATACTGACAAATTATTCGAAAAAGAATAAACTTTAAAATTGCCTGAAAATGAAAATTTTGTAAAGTTCTGTTTACTCTTATACTTTGAATAAAAATGATTTGAATAATTCTTATCGCCTACCAAACTCATTAATTTCTACTACTCTCACAAGGAAAGGGCAAGAAGTCGAAAATTCAAAAAAAAATCTGAAACTTTGTCAGTATGTAGAGGGTGGCTACCTAGTAACATAAAAAATACCAGTTGCTGCTAAAAAACGTTTTTAAAGGGTGAAAAATCCCCTCAAATTTGGAACTCAAAAATTTAAAAATCCATGAAATTTTGTTTATACGTACCTTAAAAAGTTCTAGTCACAAATATAACATTATTTTTGCATTTGCACATTTTAAGGGTTGAAACCACCCCAACTGTGTACTTAAAATTTTAAAAATTGATGATATATTGTTTATATATACTATACAAAGCTCTAATAATAACATTAATTTTTGCATCTACTGATTTTTAGGGGTTGAAACCACCCCTTCATATGTGTACTTAAAAATTTAAAAATTGATGATATTTTGTTTATATATACTATACAGAGCTCTAGTAATAAATATAACATTAATTTTGCATTTAAAAGTCTTTAGGGGTTGAAACCACCCCTTCATGTGTATACTTAAAAATTTATAAATTTATGATATTTTGTTTTTATACATTATACGAAATTCTAATAATAAATATAACATTATTTTTTGCGTCCACACATTTTTAAGAGGTGAAACCACCCCTTCAAGTGTGTGCTTAGAAAATCTAGAATTTACGAAATTTTATTTATATATATACTATAAAGAATTTTAGTAATAAATATAATATTATTTGTTATACCTACACATTTTTAAGGGGGTGAAACCACCTCTTCAACTGTAGACTTGAAAATTTAAAAAAATCGAGGATTTATTCACATAATATATGACATAAAAATGGATTAATAATTATTTTTTTGCTTCTATACATTTATAGGGGTGAAATATCTTTTCCAAATTGGAAATTAGAAACAAAAATTGACGAAATTTTGTTTACATATACTACACAGTAATCTAGTACACTATTTAAAAGCTATCTGTATTGCAAAAAAATATATATTAAAGTTATATTTAATACTAGAAATACACGTACACATGAAAAATTGAAATGTTTAAATTTTTGATATCATCTTTTAAAGAGGGTGTTTACCCCTTTAAAACATGGAATGTAAAATTCTTCAAAGTACATATCAGCATAATCTTGTCCAATTTTACATTTTGAGATTTCTTTTTTAAGGGAGTATTTTACCCTTAAGTGTATGAATGTAAAAATTATTATTATATCTATTGTAAGATGTATAAACAAAATATCACAAACTAAAAGCACCGTAGTACATTCACGGACGAGTTCGTCACATCATTCCTTATATTATTGTTATTTTTGCTTGAAACGAGGTGTTATGCGTCTATTTTGGTGTACACTGGGTCATACTACGAGACTTTCGTGGGAGCGTAGATGTTGACTCAATGACAGACGGCTGTGAAAGCCTAGTTCGTTTTCGTGTCCTCAGAGGATAGGTAGGAGCAGGGACAGGGGGAAGGGAAAGGACTGTTTGTGTTTGTGGGTGTGTTCGTGTATGTGTGTGGCTGTGTCGTTTTATTTTACGTTTCTTACAAGGAAATGCACCCAGAGTGAAATTCGGGATTTTGATGAAACTTCGCTGGGGTGTAGAATAGGCAAAAATAAGGGACCCGTATTTTTTTTATCGGCCATTTTCCACGTTAGGACGGTGAAACCAGCCCCTAAAGTTGGGGATTAAAATCGTATTTCTCAAGATATCTCGAAAACTATAAGAGATTGAAAGACCTATTCACCTGTATAGGTTAAAGCAGGGCCGGGTTAATAAGAGAGACTGGAGGGGTGAAAATGGGGGTAAATTTTCTTGTACAGTCTGAATGGTTCAGTGTATCAAATTTTTGTCATCACAAATAGAAAGAGCACCAAAAAATAGGGGATACGTGTTTTTACGTTTTTTCGAAATATGTGTGGTATCCAAGCCATATAAGGAAGAAAAAAATTGGGTAGATTATATTGCATTATTATTGATTGCAAATACCTTCTATATTTTTTTATCTTTTTGTTTATTTTCATCATGAAAATGTAAATTTTTACTTTCCGATAATGATTCATGTATTTTTGAGTACTTACTTAATTGATAATTTAGCCATGTGTATATTTAGTTACTCATATTCGATATTTTTTATACGTATTTCTACCAAAGTTCTCCGGTCTGCAAGTGTTAATGAATATTCAACAAGAAGCAATAATCTTCCGTTCAACAACTGCCATTATCTCCTTACAAATTCGTTTTTCACAAAATAAACGCAGTTTATTTTTTTCTCAACATTCGAACTATTTTTATCATTCTTTTTGTATGTTTTATAGGTGTCAACCCCATTTCCCAAATCGCAAAATTTATTACGAAGCACCTGAACAGTGAGCGAAAGAGATGATTGCTTCTTGTCGAGCATTCATTAACACAAGCACACCAGAGAACTTTAACTTTCGCAGAAATAGGTATAAAAAATATCGAATATGAATAACCAAATGTACCATGGCTAAATTACCAATTAAGTTAGTACTGAAAAATATATAAATCATTATTGGAAAGTAAAAATTTACATTTTCATGATGAAAATCAACATAAAAATTAAAAAATATAAAACGTATTCGCAATCAATAATAATGCAATATAATCTATCTTATTTTTTTCTTCCATATATGGCTTGGATTCTACACATATTTCAAAAAAACGCAAAAACACGTATCCCCTAATTTTGGTGCGCTTTCTATCTATGATGGCAAAAATTTGATACATTGAAACATTCAGGCTGTACAAGAAAATTTACCCCCATTTTCACCCCGCTAGCCCCTCTTATTAACCTGGCCCTGGTTTAACCTATACAGGTGAATAGGTCTTTCAAAGAGTAATATTTCGTCAATTTAAAGTTTTCCTCTATCTCTTATAGTTTTCGAGATACCTTAAGAAATACGATTTTAACCCCCAATTTTAGGGACTGGTTTCACCCCCTAAAGGTGGAAGATTGCCGATAAAAAAAAAATATTGGTCCCTTATTTTTACCGAATTTCACTCTGGATGCATCTCCTTGTTAGTGTAAATGTGTTCTGGTTCATCAAATTGCTCATTAATATCGGGTATTCCTGGAATTGCGCGTTTAGATGGTACAGAGGTTGACGGAGCTTGTGTGTTATTAAGTTGGGGAGGATTGTGCACCAGAGTGGTAATAGTGACAGTACGGCAGTTGGTCGATCCTCCCTCTCCATCAGACGAATCTGGATCTGTATGTGTGTTAAAAGTTTGTGTTTCAATGTAAGTGTATTGTGTATGTGTGTATGTGTATTGTGTGTCTGTAAGATGAGTGTCAGTGTGTTGTTCGCTCACTGTAGATGGCTCAGATGGAGTAGAAGCAGATCTTGTGCTTTCACATGTCGCAGTCGGATTCGTATTACTGAGGAACTTCCGTACTATACGGCACGTGTTTATGATCACTGCCTTTTGCATAGTGACATATGTGTATTTTAGGAAACCCAAGAGGCTCAAACTATTGTGTAGTGTGTGTGGAATGACCCCGGTGGCAGTGAGCACTATTGGAAAAATATGGACATGTTACATTCGCTATTGTTGTTTTATTGTGGCTGCGAGGTCAGTCTATTTATCCAATTTAACTGCGTGTGTTTTTTGTAAGTTGTGTGTATTCGGAACTGCAATATCGATCAGATAGGTGGTCTTAGCTTTTTTCATTACGAAGATGATATCTGGGCGATTATGATTTATGGTCTTATTTGTAATAATCGACCGATCCCAGTAAAGTCTACAGGAGTCATTCTGCGCTACTACTTTTGGTGTGAGCTTCTAGTAATGGGTTTTATCGGTAATAAGGTGGTGCTTAACCGCTAGTTTCTGGTATATGATTTTGCCAACCTGGTCGTGACGGTGTTCATATTCGGACTGAGCGAGCTGAGTACAGGCAGCTGTGATATGTTGGATCGTTTCGGGTTTGGAATAGTATCTCGGGCATGAGTCAGATGTTATTGACGAGTCGCGAAGTATATATTTTAAGTAATTCTTTGTATGAATTACTTGATCTTGTGTAACCAGCATAAATCCTTCAGTCTCCGGGAAAAGACTTCCTTGATTCAACCAGGCGTGCGACGCTGCTTTGTCGACGTTACTCTGGTTAAGATCATGTGGTTGTCTCCCATGTAGAGGCTTGCGAATCCATTGCGGGATTTTGTCCTCCTTCGTAACCAAAGGGCAAAAACTATCTGGCATTTCTGTGTTTGAGAGGTTTAATGGTGTGTATGCCTTGTCGGCTTGTGTAAGTGTGATGTGTGTGTTTTGGTGTAAAAGTATTCTCGCAAGTTATGAACCCGTTTATTATGCATGTTCCTTATGTCTATGAGACCCCGACCCCCTTCGGCTCTTGGCAGCGTCAGTCGTTCCATCGCTGCTTTGGGATGCTGGATTCTGTATTTGGTCAAAAGGGCGCGGGTCTTGATCTCGATGTTTGTCAAGTCCGTAGGCGTCCATTTGATTATCCCAAATGAGTACGTCAACTGCGTAGGTGTTATTTGCTTTTATGGTATTTTTTCCATCAAGGTGGGTATTCAGTAATTTCCGTACACGCTTTAAGTATTGCTGCATCAGCTATTGTTTTACAGCGCTGTAATCTATACGTTCATCCTGGTTGAATCCGAGATACCGGTACGACTCTCCCTCGTCCATGGGCTGCATAACAGACTCAGGTTCGAGTTCAAATGCGACCGCATCTCGTTTTCTTCCACAACGACATTGTGTTCGACATTTATCCATTCCGACTTCCATACAGAGGTCTCGTGAAACCTCCTTAGAAAGTCCCAGCAGCTGCTGTAATTGATGTTTAGTAGCTGTATAGATCTTTATATCATCTATGTACATCAGATGTGAAATGGTATGGCGCGAATTCGTTTGCGTACCTACATTGTAACCGTATTTCGTTTTATTTAACAGGCGAGAAAATGGATTCATTGCGAGACAAAACTATAATGGACTCAATGAGTCGCCTTGGAATATGCCGCGTCTTACTTGAATAAAATCGTTTGTTGTTTTTTCGTTACCAATACTCAAATGTAAGGTCGTTCGCCAATCAGACATGATCGTTCCAAAGAAGTTCACGATACTTGGGTGTATTTTGTACAGCTCCAGTACTCTCAATAACCAGGAGTGCGGCACCGAATCAAATGCGTTTTTGTAATCAATAAACGCTGTGTACAGGTTACGTTGTCTTCCTTTCGCTTGTTCCAGTACTACGGAATCAATCAGATGCTACTCTTTGCAACCTGGTGACCTCTTTCGACATTCCTTTTGTTCTTCTTTCACTATGGTGTTAATCTGACAATGCTCATTGATCTCTTCTGCCAGACAGGACGCCAAAATCTTATACACTGTAGGCAAGCAGGTGATAGGCCTATAATTAGCAGGATTTTTTGTATCACTGTTTTTAGATTTCGTATATGTTATACCCTGCATTAGGAACTTCGGTGTCAGGTTTGGTGTTATTATAAATAGTGTAGATTGTTAAGCGAGATACTTGTGTGTTGATGTAAAGTGTTTGAGCCAGTAGTTTTGTATGTTATCGATGCCAGGTGCCTTCCAGTTATGCGATCTCTGTAAAGCTCTGGAGACATCTTCTCCAGTAATGTCCGTATAGGGCATCTCCGGAAGGTGTTCGTATGTTCCGGAAGGCGTTTGTTTTGCCATCTGCGTTTAGTGCTGGTCTTATGTCTTCGTAAGCGCTTCGCTAGTGCTGTTAATTTTTGGTGAAGCGAATCTCTGATCTCTGTGAGTGTTTTATTGGGTTCCTCGTATTGTGTATGTACTGTGTGTTTGTGTAATATGTCGTGTATGTATTTGTTGAGCCGTTTGGACCTCGTACCCTGTTGGTATTGGGTGATCCTGCCGAGGTTGCATCGGATGTTGTTGATGCGTTTATTCAATCGTGTTTCCCAGGCAGAAGTTTTGTGTTCCTTGGAGTTGTGCGCTACAGATGGTGTTACATCGGAACCGTTACAAGATACAGTGACGGCTCCACAGTAAATAACTGTGTGTAACTCGATAAAATTGTCACAAGTTTGCAAGTGCTGAGGCAGTATTATGTTATTTAGTATCTCAACGATCTCAGCCAATCTACGTGAGGTGTGTTGTTTAGGCAACCAGTACCGATGTGTGGGGTCCGTCTCTTCGAATTCAGTAAGCGCTGTGTCAAATTCGAGTTCGATCTCTTGCAATAGGGTATCATTTACTGCTGTTTCATGGTGGTAGGGTCATTCTCGACAAGTTATTGAGTGTCGTTTTTGTGTGGGGCTCGCCATTTCTGGTGGGCTGTCATCGGCCTGACTTTCTTCATTTTGAGCAAACTTCATTTTGAGCAAATTGATGTGCGACTTGTGTTTTAACAGTGTTTATGAGGGAAGAAGGTATAAGGTTATTGGTGAAAATGACCCGCTTTTGATCTGCCAGTCTCTGTTCAGTAACGCGATTTAGGCGAGGATAGGTGCGCGCGAACTCTTGATATAATTTCGTATGATAACCATTTTTGTTCGTTTCAAGTTTAGTAACTTGGAAGTATATGCGTACGATGAATTCATTCAGTTCTTCTGTCCATTGCATACGCACACGCTTTCTACCAGCTTTATTGGTCCCCAAAGGATGCTCCGAGGAAACACTTAAAGTCGTCTGAAACAAAAGTGTTAGGGCTCTGTAAGTAGGACAGTAGTAATTCGGCTGAAGGTGTTGTTATAGCTGACAGGTGACTGCCTAGAACCCAGCCTGTCGTCACCGCGATCTAAGCTGTCACATTCAGTGGTGACCCTGATACGCCCGTCGCTCCATCGGCAGCGGCATTTTTCCGAGGCTTTTTTTTGTTTAGTATTCACCATCCTAATGGGTTGTCCTTTTAGTTGCCTTTTACGACAAGCAGGACTTACTGTGGGAAAATTCTGCAAAGTGAAGCCCCCACCCACAGGACATTTATAATTATTTTTTTTTGTTCTTTCTTTTTGGAGTTAAAATTTAAAAGCTATATTATTTTAATTTGGTGGTTCGCTTTTAAATTTTTTATTACGTATCTGCTTTGTTCTTTATTTTTAGAGATAATAATTAGGAATAGTTTCGTTTGTAACTTAAAAAATGGACGTAGAAATGATAAATATTAACGGGGAGCAGGTGCAACAAATCGTTGTGTCCATTATTGGGGATGATACTTACCGATTTCGAGACCATTCTTTTTTGATGTATGACAATCAAAAAAATACTTTAGTAGTACGTCAATAGTTTGTATAATACGTTAACAAATTTAACGATCTGCCTTTTGAATTTAAGCGATTTCAGTTCTCTGTAAATTTTTAGCCCTTTTAACAGTTAGTTGGATCAATACCACGACATCAACTAAATGCTAATTCAAACTGAGTGATTGGAACTTAACTATTTGAATATATTTAGGGTTTAAGATACAAAATATTTAATGGCTCCATTTTAATGACAACAGAAATTTACTTATTTTTCCTTATTTCACTAATTTTTTCTATAATGGAGTTACTTTTGTTGTTCATTTTTATGTAATTTTTATATACTTATAATATATATTTCTTTGATAGCTACTTCTTTCTTTTATGCACCTTATATCAATCTTTACTACAAATTTTATAAAATTCTATACGGTATGCCAGTACAGTTAAGTCTCCTATAGCGCGGGTAATTCGTACCGTGTTGTATGGAATTCGCGTTATAGGAGACTCAGAATTAATTGATGTCAGATATGCGTTCTATGCAAAGCACATTGTGAAAATCACAAAAGTAAGAAAAACAAAAAAAATTTATACCGCGTTATATGGAATTCGTTTTCTGTTATATGGAAACCGCGTTATATGGAGATTGAGAATTAATACAAATTAAATGAATCGCACCGCCTTATATGGAATATCAAAAATAAAATAATAAATTATACATAAATCAGACCTATATAAAAGCTGCATTGTGAAAGTATCAAGTTGTGATTGATACGGTTTTAATTAATCGAATTTTATAATAGAAATGATAGCGAATATGTACAATTTGACATATTTAAATTTTGAAAATATTGCTAATTTCAACATTGATAATTTTCGATAATGAAAACTACATTTAGTAATCTCAATATATTTGTAATATTCACAACTTGCTTCGCTTTAAGTCTTGAAAAATGTTGTTATTTTTTTGTTACGACGTGACGGTGACGTATCGTTTAGGAGATATTTACGTTTAAATACTTCAATTATGTTTAAAAATAGATCTTGACAGTCCCAGTACATTCGGGATACTCAGAACTGGCTTCGCTTAAGCCTTCAAAAATTTCGTTATTTTTCGCTATGACCCACCATTTAGGAAATATTTACGATTAAAGTTTTCGATAACGAAAGTTAACGAAAAGTAATTTTTAAAAAAATTGTTCTATTACTGACCAGATCAATGTGACTAACACTAAGAGAGACTAAATTAACCAGTTATAACCAATTTATGATAAGTTACGCGGTAACGATAATTTTCAATAACGGAAAGTAGGTTTTGACAGTCCCAATACGTTCAGAATACCCTTAACTTGCTTCACTTAAGCCTTCAAAAATTTCGTTATTTTTTCGCTGTGATGCATCGTTTACGAGACATTTACGATTAAAAGTTTACGATTACAAAAAGTAACGAAAAGTAATTCTCTTGCGATCCAGATCAATGGGACTAATGGAGCATAAATTAAGCCCTTATAATCAATTTATGGTAAATAACTCGGTATTGATAATTCTCGATATCGAAAAATAGTTTTTAACAGTCGCAATATGCTTTGAATATCTACAAGTTGCTTCGCTTAAGCCTTCAAAAATTTCTCTATTTTTTCGCTACGACACAAGGTTTAGAATATATTTACGATCAAAGTTATCGATAACGAAAAGTTTTATTTATAAACAAACATAATAAAAAAACAGGTGTTTTTTATGATAGATCGACTTTAGAAACACTTCGACAATTTAAGATATCAAATAAGTACTGCTACAAATAATTTTTTCAAGTCATTTGAGTTGTTGAAATTTTCTTGTACGAAAACCGCGTTCTATGGAGACCGCGTAATAAGGATACTGCGCTACAGGAAATTTGACTGTATAAAATTATGTAGCCAAACGATTTTGAAGTAAGAGACCTCCTTCGTTTGGGCAGATGGAGTGGGTAAAATAGAACAGCTTAGTAGCCTATGGCTCCTAAGACACATGTATTTGACAGATGTCGACTTTACCTTCAAAATGATTTAGACTGATCCATTTTTAAATACGTTTCTGCACATCCCTCAGTTCACTTTTGGTCAGGTCTATACTCTGTTGACGAGTCACAGATAATATACATCAAACTCATTTATTCATTTCACACCGCGACGACCACAATCTATAATGACAAAACGCCCAACTGGCAAACTAATTTGACAACTAATACACCTTATATGGAATTGTTAATGAATGTCGTACGACGCGATGTGGCGTGTGAGTTAGTAAGGTTTAACTTGACGTTTTATGTCGTCAAAAACCATCAAGATGTGTGAGTAACAGTTTTATAAAGAATACGAATATTGGCCTTAACTCAATCATACTTGATCCTGAGATGAGGTTCAGTTTCATTTTTACAAAAATGCATACTTTTCTGTAATTTAAAAATACGAGTTGATTTTATAGTAATTTTAAAATAGTTTCAATTGAAGACCGTGTAAAACGAACCGAAAGATTTCAATAATGCCTTAAGTTTATTTTAATATAATTTCAATAATTTTATTTATTCATCTACCTATTGCGATTTCAATGAAGAAATTTATTGTTCATTATAATATACTTACGCATTCATTATAATTTGATTTTGTATTCGCTTTTTCATTCCAACTTCATTTTCCAAAGAAAATTCATTCTTTAGAATAAAATTTTATTCAATAGTTAATTAATATATTATCATTTTGTAAAAAATAAATTATTCGAACTTAATTACATTTTTTATCTATAACTTTCACCAAATACAGTTCCTATAAGTCGTATAAGAAAGAGAGATGTAACATTCGAATGTAATACAGTAGGACTATTTAATGAATAAAATAAGTCAATACAATTCCTTCGGGATGTTTCAAGCAACTAAGCAGTGACGTCTGATCCTTTGAGGCCTCTGGGGCCCGGTCTCGAAAGCAAAATGAACTGGCTCTAATAGTACAAATATTATAACTTTAAAGCTTTTAATGTAGTAGAAATTATTATATTTTTCAATTGTTGTTGTTTCTAAGAATTAGTACAATAAACTATCCACATCTCTCCCTGGGGCTTGTCGCCTCGACTGGCGTGGCTTACATTAATGACATAAACAAAATTGTAAAAAGATTTAGAAATATTTTTACAGTTAAAATAGTACTAAATTAAAACATAAAATAATTTTTTTTTAAATACCATAATTTTGCTATCATTATACGACAAATAGTAAAGGTTGAAGGTTCAGAACCTTGGTTTGGGGCTATGTCTTACACGCGGCGTTCGTTATTGGATGCTTGCACGCTCTTTCAATTTCGTGTTATTAACTATTCATGAATTCGTTTCCTTGTTAATTTTTGACATATTATGCAGTTTTATAAACTTAAAAGTAGATTAACTGTACAGTTTTTATTTTTTATTTAATTTTTTTAAACAAAAATCTTATACAATGTGCGAAACTTGTTAATCTCGGTCAAGTTTTGGGTCACAAGACCTAATATTATATTTAAAAAAAAAAGCACAGGCCAATCCCAACAATTTTTTCCGATGTTAAAACTTGTATGTTCTTACTTTTCTGAAATAGACTTTATAATGATTTATTGTTTCACTGCAAGATTCTTTAGTCATATGTCTGCTTATTATCAGGTCCAACAGTTACATTATTCCCAAGTTATTATTTACAAGAGGTGTTGTACTTATTTAAAAAGAAATAAACTAGTGTCATGCAAAATAGGTTAATTAACAATTCTTTTATTAATAGATAACAGTCTCCCATTTTACCAAAAAATATCCGATAAAATTAAGCTTTCATTTTTGTACCATAATAAAGGTCTTAAAAAAACCAGTTACAAGTAATACTGCATATACTATAGTTTGCCTATCAAAGCTTTTACCGTTTCCAATGTATTTAAAAAAAAAGAAACTTTTTTTTTTCAATTCAATTTTTTAAGAGCGAATGTCACCTCCGTAAACCATTTAAGGGCACGAACAAAATATGGCTTGCGATTAGTTTTAGTAAAGTCTACAATCCAGCGGTTTCAAATGGTTTTGAAAAGTTGCAGTTGAGTAGGTTTCCTTGTAAGGCACTAACATCACTACGTAAAATCGGGGTACGTATCCGACCACTTTACTGACAATCACTTGGTTTGTCAGTAATGTTCAAAATCTTTGGTATAAAAAGTTTGATTTGTAGTTTTATTTATTAAACTCCTAGCGATTACTAACAATTTTTTTACTTCTCGTCATTTATGTTTATTTTACACAATAAAACAACAATCAAGTGACTTCTTCTACTTGAATGTTGAAACGCCCCTAATACTAGCTCATCTTCAACACAAGCAGTACATTGTTTGGAGAAAATTGGCGCTAAAAATACCGCTTATTTCAGTTGGCTGGGGTTACTTCTCAGAGTTCTAGCACCAGGTTACTGCCTATAAAATAAATGTGAACCATAAGTCTTACTTCATCCAATGATAAAAGAGTTATTATGACTTGTTTAAGTGCAGATGCCACATCCGTTTTTTTAACGTGTGGTGCCGCAGCGTACAGGCACCGGCACCGCAAAATATGATGCACACATACGGTTGCGTGCACGGTGCGGCGCTGCTGCTTGTATCAAGTACATTGAGTTAATTTGTGTGATACACACAAACTTGCCGTGCCGTGAGGCACCGCAGCGTGCACGAAGCGGCACAACACGTTAAAAAACGGATGTGTGCATCGGCACTAAGAAATGTAGGAAAATGCATTGATTTTTTTTTTTACTAATATATATTATATACTGGAAGGTCACTTTGAGTTTCGATTACTCCAAGTCCCTCGATAATCAAGAAAAATCATTTGCAAATACCTTTATGCAACGTCTACATTAGAAATATTGAACATTCATATCTGATATAGTCTTATCAGTCTTATAACAGATTAATCGAATTCATGAAACACTTCAAGCGGGTAAAAGTTATATTAGGAAGAATTGACTTGATCTTTCAAAAATAAATAAGTAAATAATAATAATAACCTGAGTGATAAAAATTATGGAACTAGTAGGCAGATATTTTATTAAAATGCAATTTATTCACTTCAGTAAATAGATTCAAATAAATTTATTAAATTATATGTTTTTAGAAATCTAACTTCTATTTTTAGATCTAGTAAATAAAAGAAATATTTAATTAACTTTTATTATTCTTTCTCATTATCTTTTGTTCAGATATAATTCAATACCCAATGTACAGTGTACCGTCGTACCACTGTACCAGTATAACAATAAATTTCAAACATAATAAAGAAAATGTAAATAATTGAAAATAATAACAGAAATAATTTTAAGTCAGCTGCATAACCTGCGAACATACATAGCACAAATATACCTACTACCTATACAATAAAACCAACCAGATATAACAAAGCTATTCGTATAACTACATGTATTAGGGATACCCAACAGATTTTCACATTTTAGGTCTAACAATAAGTTCAAAACAATTTATATAAATAGATAATTATATTTTTAAAAAAAAAACTTTTATGAAAAAGTTTTTAAAACGTTTGCAATTTTAAAACGTTACAGAACGTTTATTGTTCGCAAAAAATGCGTTCATACTTTCCAGCCGCCATATTGAAGGCATTATTGTGTAAGGTCAATTTTGTCATTCATATTTGAAAAGTAGGGTTCATAACCTTTATTCGAGCTATTGTAGACCTATTTTGAGTAACATCAATTTTGGACAGCATGGGGTCTCCCGTTCAGAAGGAATGCACCATATGTATAATTTAGATATATTAGATATAATAAGGTGATAAAAATATATTATCAATTACATATTATATTCGTTGTTATTTTTAATCATGTCCCACCAAATGCAAACCTTTGTATTTATAATATGTTAGAGCAGACTTTCAGATGATTATATAATATTTATTTGGTTGGTGTATCTCCAATGGTTCATATAAAAAACCACCCTTAAATAATAAATATAGTGTTTTACACTTCTGAAAATTAATCAAAAAATATAAAAAAAAAATACTAAATATAGAGCTTATTGATATCTATTTTTTGGCGTTCGATTCATTCAAATATCTATCATAGTTTTTGAGAAAAAAAAAAATATCGTTAGGGGTTGTTATTCCCATATCTCCCTTATAAGTGAGAGCAGAGATCTAAAATCACCGGTATCAGTATTTTGGGCAAAGAATAACAAAAACAATAATAGGTCTTAAATGTTATATTGTTTTAATAACAATAAACATTAACTTAATAAATTGGAACAAAAAACTTCAACAATGTGTGGTAATAACAACAGTTCGGCTAACAAGGAAAGGTATCCAACTGTATCTCTCAAAAATTTTTGAAATTTTGGTGGATTGTAGATCTTATTAAAACTAATCAAGAGCCATATTTCGTTTGTGCCCATAAGCGGTTTAAGGGGGTGAAACTCACCCCTGAAAATTTGAGTTTTTTTCAATTTTCTTAAATATCTTGGAAATGGTAAGAGCTTTGGTAGGAAAACTATATATATTTGTAAATGACACTTTAAGATCTTTATTATGATACCAAAATTAAAGTTATAAAATCATTGGGGTTTCATCCCCCACCCCAACCCTTAATTTGATCAGGTATTTTTCGGTAAAAGAGGAGACTGTTAGGTGTAAATAAAAGAATTTTTAATTAATATATTTTACATCACACCAGTTTATTTCTTTTTGCGTAAATACACTTTTTTCTAATATTAACTTGGGAACAGTTTTAACTTTCTGATTTGATATAATGAACAAAGATATGGTCAAGGAATCTCGTATTTTAGTAATGAATTGTTACAAACTTACGATATACATTAAAATATATAATTTAGAAAGAAAGAATACACTTCACTCACCGCCCCCATGCTTTACTGATACCTATACAAATCTTATTGACTTATATATTTATTTATTTTCATTTATCTATACAATAGTATTTTAACCTCTGGATGTTTATGGATTTCGACCCTGGTAATAATTCGGATTAGGGATAATGTAATTCTAAATGAGTATGATATCGATTTACATCGCCGTAACAATACTCTAAAACTCCAGTCTCTAACTCACAGTCAGTTTTCGTCACCTCGTTTTCAAAATATGTTCAATTATGGATGGTATAAAAGTGGATATATTTACCAACGATCAGAAA